>VYZW01005021.1:7759-22305 GCA_013401315.1 Balaeniceps rex
GGGAAGAGTGGCTGGAAAGCTGCCCAGAAGAAAAGGACCTGGGGGTGCTGGTTGACAGCTGGCTGAAGATGAGCCAGCAGTGTGCCCAGGTGGCCAAGAAGGCCAACAGCATCCTGGCTTGTATCAGGAATAGTGTGGCCATCAGGACTAGGGAAGTGATCGTGCCCCTGTACTCAGCACTGGACCCCTCAGTACAAGATGGACATTGAGTTGCTGGAGTGTGTCCAGAGAAGGGCAACAAAGCTAGTGAAGGGTCTGGAGAACAAGTCTTATGAGGAGCGGCTGAGGGACCTGGGGTTGTTTAGCCTGCAGAAGAGGAGGCTGAGGGGAGACCTTATCGCCCTCTACAACTACCTGAAAGTAGCTGTAGTAGAAAGTAGTGAAGTGGGTGTTGGTCTCTTCTCCCAAGTAACTAGCGATAGGATGAGAGGAAATGGCCTCAAGTTGCATCAGGGGAGATTTAGATTGGATATTAGGAAAAATTTCTTTACTGAAAGAGTGGTCAAGCATTGGAACAGGCTGCCCAGAGAGGTGGTGGAGTCACCATCCCTGGAGGTGTTCAAAAAATGTGTAGACATGGCACTTTGGGACATGGTTTAGTAGGCATGGTGGTGTTGGATTGATAGACTAGATGATCTTAGAGGTCTTTTCCAATCTTAATGATTCTATTCTATTCTATTCACTTAAAGATCATACAGAATTACACACGGGATTTTTTCTAGAAAAAAGAATTGTCCAACAGAAGTAGGCATCCACCTTTATGCAAAAAAAGTGGCCAGAAGATTGCTATGCTAAAAGGTATCGTGAATGTTTTTACTCGATGCCCTTAAATACTGCACTTGTCTAAAGACTTTGTGGAACCATTTGTTGCATGTCCAAGTTTCTGTATGAAAGAGCATGAAAGAGAATATTGGGTTTTTGCCATATATTTTCTGCTCTTCTTCACTTGCAAATATTCAACTTAAACTTACTTCAGCAAACAGTACGTAATCAGGTGGCTTAGCTGAAAAAATGACGTATTCCTGTCCTCTTTAAACAACTAATGATGAAGTCTTTGTACACATAAATTAAACTGTTAAATTAGAGAAAGCCTCTTCTAAACCATTTTAATCAGTTTCAAGAAACACTGCCTCAAAATGAATCTTTGTGCAAAATAGAAAGTCCAAAGCCTTTATGTCCTTTATTCATTTCTTCAAAAAATAAAATGCTCTAATTCCATGCTGTCTCTGATTTGTACTCATTTTAAAAAAGGTCTTGTCTCATGTATTTTGCTCAGCTGCAAACCAGTATTTGAGTTGAAGCTGCGGAGAGCTAGTTTTTTATATTTTAAATACTTTTTAAACACAGTTAAAACACAACCTCAGTCCGGGTCTTCCGTTCTGCCAAAGTTAGAATGAGCAGCCAGTTTCTTGCCTGCCTGAGCTCTAAAACAAGCCGAATCAAATTCCTTCCTCTCTGACCTGCACTGTTGTCAGTTGAGCCCCCAATCTGGATTCCCCTCAGCTCTGTGGAGGTTTGGATTTGGATCAAAGTCTTCTTTCAGGTGCTGCCGTTTTAACAAGGGATCATTCCTGACATTTTCTGTATTATTTGCCTGACATTCTCCAGGCAAAATATTCACTGAACCACTCTCTGCTTTATGGTATTTTCTTTTCAGTGTCTCAGTTGCATCCATTGCCCATCGTAAGGTACTTCTGTCAGTCAGGTCTTCCTCAGAGGAGATGGAAGGAGATGGGAGGGATGATATTTCATCTGCCGGGGAGGTAATGGGGAAGAAGAGCAGTAAAAGAAGGGAGTTTCCTGCAGAGCCTGGACTGGTAACATTGGCAGGCAGCTGAAAGTTGTCCATGCAGAGATAACCTTAACATTGGGGAATGGATTACTGAACAGCCCCTTCCCCAGCTGATGGACGTAACCTGGTTTTATCCATCATTATCCATTCTTGGGATGTTTTTCTCTCCTTAAGCCATAATTAATCATACTGTTTTATAATGTGTGTGAAATGGATGTTTCTTTCAGGCAAACCTGCCTGCATTTTTCTCTCTTTCTGGTCCCATGCTTTCACATACCTTTATAATTTCAAGGCTACTTGGAGAGAAGAGGAGACAGGGACTTTCTGCAAATGAAAACTGAGATTGTCATTTAGAAAATAACAGAGGCTGTGTCTGTTGGCAGGGCTTTGCTTGATTCTCTTTCCATGGGAGTGTGAATTTCAAACCTCGAACCCAGTTCTAAGCAAACACTTTCGAACTTCTTGGCATTTTAGCGTGGGAGCCCCAATAGCTCCTGTCTGTGAAGGATTCTGGCATAGTTTTCTGTAGGCAGTGAACCACAGGGATTGCACTTAATTATAGCTGGTGTTACTGGTGAACCTCCAGCCTATGCATGACAAAAATGGAAACGAATTAATGGGATCGTGACATCCAACAGGTTATAATGTCCCTGACAACCAGTCTCTGATAGGAAACCAGAATCAAAGGAATAGTCACTCTCAAAACTCTGGCTACAACTGGAAACGTCCTTTAGCCCGTGCAGTGGTACTCATGAAGAACTGAGAATGGCACCAGTCACCCCAAGACGGTGTTGTCCTAACAGGACTTCTCGTGCGAGGTGCCTGGTGGCAGGAGTCCTTAGCCTCTCACGAGCAAAGCTGTTGGCTGCCCCCACTGAGGTGTCTCGATGCCATTTGCGTGTTCCTCCCCTTGCTCCTTCTAGCAGTTTACAGTAGATGCCTTTCGTCAGCTCTCCCCAGTTGCAGGACGGAGTAGCTGGGTGATGGGCTGTCCCTGCTCTGCTGTTTCAATGGCTGTTGTCTGTGCATGGGTGCCTCTTCAGGGTCTTAATCAGGCAAAATGAAATCTTGTGTGCTGAGTTGGAGCAGGAGAATCTCCACGGTCATCTTTCAAAATGTCATGAAGCTGGAAAATGTTATCAGGACCTGCTTCTAAGAATAGAAAACATTAAAAGCAGTTTGTGTCTGAGATTTTCAAGACGTCATATTAGCACAATTCATCTTGGTAACTCCCAGACTGACCAACCCCCTCTCAGGCCCAGGTGCAGGGGGGAGTCCTCACCTGTAAGAGCTGCTTTTGCACTGCTGATGTTTGCTGCAGAAGCACAGCAGGGTTGGGGCTGGGGCTTTGAAGGCTGTATTGCTTAGTAACGTCATTTGAAATACAAGACATTTGGCCTCAGCCAAGGATGAGGAGGCCCCTCAAAGTGTTAGCATGTGTTTTTTCCTTTGAGCATGCTAGTGGGATTAGTGTATTTTAAATACAGGGGAGAAATGGAATGGAAAAAACAACAGCTGGTCCAGAGAAAGGCCAAATAAACTCTGTTGTGTAAGCCCAGAGAGAAGAAGGTTATAGCATATGCAGCATTTCTTAAAGATATCATATCAAACCTTGAAAGAATAGCATTTTTTTTCAAGATTAATTCCAGACTGTCTTTTTTGAATCTGAATTTAAACCAAACTAATCAAAAGGCAGAGTTTAACTACCACTTCAAAGACATATTCTGTGAGTAGCCATTTCTCTTTTACAACACAGTCATTATACATTAATTTAGTTGGGGTATTTTACATTTCTTAAACTATCTTTGGAACATTTAAAACTGAGATTTTTTTTTTAAACAATTCGGGTTTCTGGAATTATTGGTGAACTGTAATGGCTATTTTCCATGTATAACAAGCTGCTGTGCCAGAAATGTTCACTTACTGATGGATGGTGCGTTCATGAGAATTTGGCCTGTGTGTCTACAGCATGCCTCTGGCATGAAGGTCTTCAGACAGGTGCATGAAGATTCGGACATGGGGAAAATGAGGCACAGAATTTCACTGACTTGACATTTGCCACCCAGCACTGTCCAGTCTCCCACCTTGCTTTCAAATTTTGTCTCATATGATGATGCCAAAAAGACTGAATGGGCTATTTCAGTAGTATTTTAGGGAAGTTACCTGTTTGGGTGTTTAGAATAGAATAGAATAGAATCATTAAGGTTGGAAAAGATCTCTAAGATCATTAGTCCAACCGTCAACCCAACACCACCATGCCTACTAAACCATGTCCCGAAGTGCGACGTCTGCATGTTTTTTGAACACCTTCAGGGATGGTGACTCCACCACCTCTCTGGGCAGCCTGTTCCAATGCCGTGTTGTCACAGTTTAGCCCCAGTCGGCAACCAAGCACCACACAGCCGCTCACTTATCCTCCCCTCCAGGTGGGATGGGTGGGAGAATCTGAAGAGCAAAAGTAAGAAAACTCGTGG
This sequence comes from Balaeniceps rex, assembly GCA_013401315.1. Classification (NCBI taxonomy): domain Eukaryota; kingdom Metazoa; phylum Chordata; class Aves; order Pelecaniformes; family Balaenicipitidae; genus Balaeniceps; species Balaeniceps rex. The sequence continues at coordinate 12,026 of VYZW01005021.1, forward strand.
CTTGAGATAAGAACAGTTTAATAATTGAAATAAAATAAAATAATACTATAAAAAATTGTAATGAGAAGCAAAATGAGAGAGAGAGAGAGACATTAGGACTTGTGCAGTCCATTACAATAGCTAATTAGTTCTGTTATAAAATTAATGGCATTACATCTTTGTTTGCTCTGTTAGTTCAGACAAACGCTTTCTGAATACTACTATCTGTTGGTGTCTTCAGACTGATTTGTCATTTCCAGGCTTTTACGTAGTGAAACTCAATGGTAGTGGGTGAAATGGTTAGAGATGCTTCTGGATTTTCCCATAGGCTTGGGTTTTGCTATGGAAACCGCTTTGGTACTGCCATATTTCCAAGAGATCTGGAGCTTCCAAAATGGGAGTGGGACAGGCACAGTGGCAGCCTGGAAGAGGTGAAGCAGAACTGTCAGGCTGTGTTTACCATAGAATCATAGAATGCTTTGGGTTGGAAGGGACCTTTAGAGGCCATCTAGTCCAACCCCCCCTGCAGTGAGCAGGGACATCTTTAACCAGATCAGGTTGCTCAGAGCCCCGTCCAACCTGACCTTGAATGTTTCCAGGGATGGGGCCTCCACTACCTCTCTGGGCAACCTGTGCCAGTGCTTCCCCACCCTCATTGTAAAAAATGTCTTCCTTATATCTAGCCTAAATCTCCCCTCCTTTAGTTTAAAACCATTACCCCTTGTCCTGTCACCACAGGCCTTGCTAAAAAGACTGTCCCCATCTTTCCTATAGGCCCCCTTTAAGTACTGCAAGGCCGCAATAAGGTCTCCCCGCAGCTTTCTCTTCTCCAGGCTGAACAGCCCCAACTCTCTCAGCCTGTCCTCGAGGAGAGGTGCTCCAGCCCTTGGATCATTTTTGTGGCCCTCTTCTGGACCCGCTCCAACAGGTCCATGTCCTTCTTGTGCTGAGGGCTCCAGAGCTGGACGCAGTACTCCAGGTGGGGTCTCACCAGAGCAGAGTAGAGGGGCAGAATCACCTCCCTCGACCTGCTGGCCACGCTTCTTTTGATGCAGCCCAGGATACGGTTGGCCTTCTGGGCTGCAAGCGCACACTGCTGGCTCATGTCCAGCTTTTCATCCACCAGTACCCCCAAGTCCTTCTCCGCAGGGCTGCTCTCAATCCCCTCATCTCCCAGCCTGTATTGATATCGGGGGTTGCCCCAACCCAGATGCAGGACCTTGCAGGGGATGTTGGATTATAATTCAGCTGGAAGCACAGGTCAGCTTTATTTGTTCTCTAATCATGCTATGTGATCCACCACAGCATGTTAAAAACCCCCTCGCAGGGGAAGGCACAGAGGCAGTTGTTCGTTCTAGATCTGCAGAGCTGCTGTGGGTGAAGAGCGCTGGGAGCACTGCTAAGCTGGCTGCGCCAATACAGGGCTCTCGGCATAGACTCAATTTTTCTTGATTCTCAGGCAGGTCTGGCACCGTGACTTTTAATTCTGTGGTGTCTCAGCCCAACTACTGTGCCATGTCCAGTGTGCTGCAGTAATTTCTGGTTTGTCCTGTGTAAACTTACCTTTAGCTGAATTAATGAGCAGGTGCAGTTTGTACAATGAGAGCATTGGAGAATTCCTGAGAATAGCAGTAACATGTAAAATAGCTAATACAAATACCAAACTGGGGTTTCATCTTTGCTATACTAACAGCCAAGGACACTAGTTTTTCAACAGCGTTTTGGAGTATTTGGAAAGCACTGATTACCGTCTTTTAAAACCCCTTTCCAGTCCTGTTAGTGCACACTAGCTGTTAACTGTAAGAAACAGTTTTGTGGGGAAAAAAGGAGAAAAGGAGTATGCTTATATCTATGAGCTAAATAAAATGTTGAACCGCAGTGCTAAAACAAAGCCTGGCAATTTATATAAGGAACTCTAACAGACCTTCTGTTTAGCTCCTTCAGTGATTGAAAAGGTTTTGTTTAAGTGCTCCAAATACATTATACTGGCTTTTAGAGTATTTTTTTTCCACCTCCTTCTCCTTGTGTGTGTTTTGCTAAAAAATTATGATACATTTTCTTTGATGTGGCTACCGTGTACAGTAGCTAGTTTTATGGCTGACATAAAGGATACCTTCGGGTAAGTTTTGAAAAAGATGGGGTTCTGTCTTCTATGTTCATAGACCTAACCCAAGATGCAGAAAAAAAGGAAAGTGTAATCTAGGTTATTTCCTTAGTATTCTCCTGTCCTTTTGTGTTATCAGTCAGGATTTCAAGGCAGCTAAGAGCTTTAAACTGTTGGTTATAAGACCAGGAAATTCTCATTGTCAGTGCTCAGTGAAACAATCCCATGTATATGTTCATGCATGCTTCATTAATTTATAGAAGTAAATGCATCCTCATACATTTTTACTTAGATATTTAGGACCTGGGGTTGAATTATTTCTTAACCAGTCAATTCTGCAAATACTAAGACCAAGATCTGTCTAGAACCATTTTTTTTTTAAATTTTACCTGGTTTATGTTTGGACAGGAAATGATGTTATTTCTTGTCTAGTGCTTCATAATTGGACTGTCATGTTACTGTCTTGGTTTCAGCTGGGTTAGAGTTACTTTTCTTCCTAGTAGCTGGCATAGTGCTGTGTTTTGGATTTAGTAGGAGAAGAATGCTGATAACACACTGATGTTTTAGTTGTTGCTAAGTAGTGCTTAGACTAGTCAAGGACTTTCTTTTTCAGCTTCCCATGCTCTGCCAGGTGCACAAGAAGTTGGGAGCGGGCACAGCCCAAGATAGGTGATCCAAACTGACCAAAGGGCTATTCCATACCATATGATGTCATGCTCAGTATATAAACCGAGGGGAGTTAGCCGGGAGGCAGTGATCGCTGCTCGGGGACTGGCTGGGTGTCGGTCGGCGGGTGGTGAGCGGTTGCATCACTTGTTTTCTTTTCCCTGGGTTTTGTCTCTCTCATTCTCCTTTTCATTACAATTATTATTATTATTATTATCATTATTATTATTATTACTATTATTATTATTTTATTTCAATTATTAAACTGTTCTTATCTCAACCCGTGGATTTTCTTACTCTTGCCCTTCCGATTCTCTCCCCCATCCCACCGGGGAGGGGGAGGGTGAGCGAGCGGCTGCGTGATGCTTAGTTGCCGACTGGGGCTAAACGACGACAGTTACAGCTGGGGAACTCTCTCAAATCCAGTCTTGAAACGGTATTTTTAGCTGAATTCTTGACTTATTTTCACATCTGGAAAAGTTAGTAGGTGAATCTGTCTTCTTGAAATCTACTCGAGGTTTTTGCAGTGGCAGTGCCAAAGAGTAAGGGGATGCCAGCTGGGGTGGTTTCAACTAAGTTCCCCAGGTCCCATGCATATGGGTATCCAGTAACCTCTCCGTTGACATCCTGAAAGAGATTATTTGAAACATGTCACAGTTGAAGCTGTACATTTTGAAAGCTAAACCAGAAGCTATTATTTCTTAGAAATGTGAACATACTTGAGTAACTGAATGATAAAAATACCCTGAAAATATTAATCCAACACCAGGATGTGTGGCAAAAACCTGACATTGTAAACGCATAGAATAGCCACAAAGGCAGGCAGTTTATATGACAAACATAAATAGACATGCTGTTTAATAACTTTGCTTGAAAAATTTTGTTTAAAAGATGCCAATGGGATTCCTAACACTATATATTCTGTTTTATAGTATTATGATCTGTAAGGTGAGTGCTGAGCTGACATTTACTCTCATACTGTAACACTGTAGATACTCATGGCAAACCCTATTCCTACACAATGAGACCACGTTTGTGCTCATAAATGAAATGCTTTGGTATTCTTTGGCATTGCTGCCAAGTAGCACGAACAGCCTGTGTGCGTACATTACATTTTCTCAGCCTCCTGAACAGAGTGGCCAGCTTCTGACTACTGAGAGGGATTCCTGGCCTGTGTCCACTCCTGTCCTAGGCTGAGGAATTGACTGAGAGCATGCCTGTTGGCCCTTACTAAGGCCATGCCAGGAACCGTCCACTTTAATAGAGTAGGCAAAAAAGTTCCAGTGCCTGGGTGTGTTTGTTCCCTGACTATGTTTAACTTACTGGAGTAGGCAAAGCCTGATAAGGCAAGTTCTTGTATTTTTTTGGTGAGGAGGACTTGGGAGGATGAAGTGCCATTTTGCTCCATGCAGATTCAGGAGTGGCATTGTATATCCGTGGTACCAAAGAGCACATCACCTGGAGAAGAACCAAGTTAGTGGTGCATGCTCTGTGCCCTGGCAGAGCATCTCTCTTGGAACAGCCAGGATGCTGAGCTCTGCTGGCAAGGATGGCTTAGAAATGTGAGGATGCCATTCACAGAAAGCCAAAGGCATCATGTTTTTTATTGCTGAGGTTCAAGTAGGAATAAGCCAGTTATATTAGAGTAGCGGAGCTCCTCATCACTCCAAAATATGAAAGTCAAATAGGAGTGTATGAGGATTGCTTCTCCATATGGAAATAATGGAAGTGAGTTTTCAGGAGTGATTTCTGCTTGCAGCTGCTGCGGTATGACCAGGGGGTTGGTCATTTGACTTCTATGGCGTTTCTTTGACTAAATTAATTTTAAGGTATCAACATTAATTTGTGAATCATTTCAGTTGACCTGACTCTGCATTTTTGGTGACAGCAACAGCAGACTGAAAATGTTCTTGCAGCTCTGCATGGTATTCATACGTCAGAATAGCACTTTCTCAGTCACTTGAATCTACTGTCGTAGAGGCGATCCGTTAAACATTGTAGCAATGCCAGAAATGAACACTGTAATAGTATTTTGATGAATACTCTCCATGCTAACTCATAGCAAGTCAAAAAATGCCTGTCATTACTAACTGCTGTTGCAGAATAGTGTTTCTGCACCTTTTTTTTAGTTGCAGGATCAATTGGTTTGGGTGGGAAAAAAAGGAGTATTTTATTCTCATGGATGGAGTGAGAGTGTACTCTCAAGAAAAGCAAAAATGTATTTTATTGATCTAAAACAGTGAGTTAACAAAGTTCAATGGTAAATGCGGCAGTGGTTTAACAAGATTTGAGGTGGTACACTTGATTGTTTACTGCATAGAGGACAGGGTCAGACAACTGTCAGGGAGACCCTCCCATTGAGTCACGAGGTTCAGAAAGGACCCCCTTGCTTTCTAAACTCCTTCTCGGAGAGGAGTCTACGTGCAGCTGGATCCAATCCTAATCCCAGATTTGGTCAATGGTTTATGTCTAAAGGATTATATATGTGCAATCAATCCTTTACATCACTTAGCTAAGATTTCAAAGTTTAGCATCCTACTAGTCACTTACTGAGGAACTGCTGCAGCAAGGAGCAGCCTTGAGGAGCAACCTCGAGGAGCAACCTCGAGAGCTATCCCTACTCAATAGGAGTTGCTGCAGTGCAGGAGAGCTCAATGGGCCCCCGTGCTGTCCACTATTTATAGAGTAAGGTGATTGACTTATAGTCATATTTGCATACCAGCAAGACGTCTGGGTCCCTGCTCCAGACAGCCCTTGGCTGCTGTGTTGCCATCCATCCCCAAAGTCCAGCATAAGGGGGGTGCTCCCATCACGACTCCCACTGGTGGTTACTGCGGAGCGGGAGGGAGCACACCGCCACATTTGTACAATTTTCATTTATGTCCGGCTAAAAACTGGCTAGACTTTGAGTGATCGTTTGTGGCTAAAAACTGGCTAGACTTTGAGTGATCATTTGTAGCTCTTACTTTGTTGGCTTCCTCATATGTGTAGAAATTTTTTTTTTTTTTGAACTATGTTGTAGATGGTTCATGGATCATCAGTGGTAAAGAAACTGCTACAGAATACTTCAATCAGTCTGTAAATTAAGGGTGTCAACTTTAATAGTTAAGACTATTAATAGTAAATAACAAATGCGAGCTATACTGGATGCCACTGATAAGTTTAATCTCCTGCCACATTTTCCCCAATCTGTTACTACACAAATATCATCAGGTTTTTTTCTCTTTTTGCCGGGGAGTGAATGAAAGAAATACTAGAATTATAAAGAGAGGTGAAATATAATGTCTTTCAAGGTGCTATCAAAAATAATCTCTGTGTGTAGAAAACAGTGAGATAAGTATCTATAAGGTAGAGGCCCAGTGTACTGGTAATATTGCCCAAGGGCAAAAAACTCCGCAAAATTATTGTTTCTAGTAATAAGAGCTGAGATGGAGAGAACTGCCATTGACTTCCAAAAGTCAATGGAGATAATGAAGGGCAAATTTGCTCAGTGTTTTTAACATACAATGTGATTTGGAAGCTAGAGACAGTCAATTATTATGGAATATTGTTAAGTTTCTGTTTCTTTACAGAGCCTGCTTAGACTGTGAGCACTCCTCATGACAGCAAGCTCTATACAAAGAACATAAAACTCCTTGGTTAACTACAAGAGACTGCCCCAGAGCAGCTACTCAATAGTTGTTAGGTTTTCTGTAGAGACTCAATATATGTAGGTAGTCTTCATTCATGGGTACCCAGTAGGATGTCTGGAGGGGGGCAGTACATGCTATGGGCTTGGGGACAGTTTGGAAAGATAAAGAGCTCATACCTGTTGGTGACCTAAGTAGTTTTGACACAACTTAGAGAACCTGTTTTGGTCCATAAATATTTTTGGAGTCTGTTCTGTCCTCAGCCAGCCCATGTATAGATAAGTGGGCCCTGTCCCACTATGTAATTTGATGTGATGCATTCCACAGTTAATCTAGGACATGGCAGATTTCAGCTCAAGCTTTTGATCTGGAGTCATACCCTGAAGTCCTGTATTTTTGTAACGCTCATGTCACAAATACAGCTGACAAAATCTGCCACTCGAAAAGCACAGTTAATGCTTCCCTCAGCTGAAAAATCTCTCCGTGATCAACTTTTTAGCCAGGAGAATATGGATAATTAATTCATAATTAATTCATAAGGTCAAAGGAGGTCTGACAGGCACAACTGTCTGCTTGCTGCTTACAGCTATCTGGAGGTTCCTGGGGGATGAGCTGAGCAGCATTTTCTGAGCTGTCTTTGACCCAGAACAAGTCCAAGCAGAGTGTGCCAACATCTGAGAGTTAGCCCTAAAAATGGCATGGGGGTTCAGGATGCCTGGGCTTGCTCAAGGGAATCACAGCTGAGCTGGAACCTTGCAGAATATTCAGTGAGGGGAATTGTTTGGTGTTTTGGGAAGAGAAGAGGTGCAGTTAGGGCAAGAGGCGCAGGAGAATGCAAAGAGATCGGGCCAAGGAGGAGGACAGAGGTGGGTGGTGTGAAATAGCTTTAGTTCAGCAGCCATGCTCTTCACAGACAATTGCAAACCAAACTGCTGAGATTCAGTTCTTGTTAACTTGGAAGTTTCCTTCTGAGGGTGAAGCGATGAGCTGGAGCAGGGTCGCAGCCCAGAGGGAGGCTGCATCCTGTTTTGGGACCACCCAAGAGGCTGGGTAAACACAGGAGTGGTGGCATCTCCCAGCTGCTCTGTGCTGCCTGTGTGTGTTTGCCTCTGACTTCCTATCCTTCCACGAGAGGAGGCAGGAGCAGCTGGTCCCAGCTGGTTCTGTACCAATCATTTGCAAGCACGGAGAAACAGATGCAAGTGGCTGGTTTTGCTGTATTTACTGAAGAGAAATGATGAGCCAGAGAGGAGTTCCTGTGGTGCACAGGTCAACTCTTGGAGACCTACAGGAGACTCTTAAACCCACCTGACATTTGTGTTTCTGCGCGGGGGAGCATGAACAGGCAAAACAGTGCTGGGCATATTGGTTTTGTGGTGATGACGGTAGTGCAGGGAGGATTTTGTGAATGCTATCTGTGTGGAGGGAGTCCTTCCTCAGTTGTTGCAAGGCTGAAAAAGCCAATACGGGCATCTTGGGTGTATGGAGCAGCATTCTGTCCTCTCCGGGGGGTGCAGGGAAATCTCGAGGTGTTTGCAGAGAGCTGAGCAAGACTGCAAGTTGGAAAAGAGGCCTCTTGTTTTCCCTCAAGGGGAATCCCAAACCCTCCCCTTCTGCTCTGCAGCTGTTTGTCCCCGGTCAGTCCACGGGAAGCTTATACCCTGGCTGGAGGATGGACCAGTGTGGAAGGAAGCACATGTTATGGACCACAGGAGAGCATTATGCTGACACATCTGCCTCCTTTGCTGTACTTCAGCTTGTGGTTCTGTTGGGGAACACAATAAAATGTTTCTTCATTTTAGGACTTCAGTAGATAATCTGTACCACTCAGAATTCCGTGTCTGATAAAAGAGGAGCTGCAGAACATTTCTGAAGTAAAATGTTTGCACAGGGAAATGTGCCAGTTTATTTCTAATCCCGGAATCAAATGTGATTATTCTCAGTTACTCTTTCTTGAAGAGAGGACTGCTAATGTTCGCCAGTTTTAGATTCAGTTAGTATTGTGAATTTTAAATATGTAAGTGTGGGTATATAAGCTGCCTTAATGGCTTTTGTCCAAGAGGAATGGCCCTCTGCAGTCCCTGTGGTACAGCACCTAGCCTGCTGCTGGGTACACAAGCTTATTAAAGCCCAGGAGGTGGATCTTTCACCTGCCTCTCGAGTCCCTGTAGTGGCTGGTTGCAATCTGCACAACTTGAAAATGACGTTGCTCTCTTGTGCCAACCACATGCAAAGAACAAACCTTCCATCTAAATCACTCACACTGCCCAAATCCCTGGAATTACAAGCCTTAGTGGTCCTTTCCTGACCTTTGCCTCTTTCAGCATCATTTTGCTTTTTTCTGGCACCTTTCCTTGCATGGATACTGTCTGTCCACTATTCCTACATTCTCACCAAATCTTGAAGCTTGGCATTAGGGCAGCCTGCAATGAGTTGGTCCACTGTTGTGGAAATCACTTGGGTAACTTCAAAGAACTAATGGGCACTCCAGAGACCTGTGCTGCCAGTTTCTGGATGCTGTTGGTTCATAACTGTCTTCCTGTCCATATGTCCAAGAAGCTCCACAAAACATACATCCTTCCAGAGTTTCAACACTTTCTTTCACTGCTGAATTCTGTAGTGCCTGCACAAACTTACCTGCAGCATGCAAACTTAGGGAATAGAGTCATAGAATCATTTAGGTTGGAAAAGACCCTTAAGATCATCGAGTCCAACCACTAACCTAAAACTGCCAAGTCCACCACTAAACCATGTCCCTAAATGCCACATCTACACACCTTTTAAATACCTCCAGGGATGGGGACTCAACCACTTCCCTGGGCAGCCTGTTCCAATGCTTGACAACCCTTTCGGTGAAGAAATTTTTCCTAATATCCAATCTAAACCTCCCCTGGTGCAACTTGAGGCCATTGCCTCTCGTCCTATCACTTGCTACTTGGGAAAAGAGACCGACACCCACCTCGCTACACCCTCCTTTCAGGTAGTTGTAGAGGGCGATAAGGTCTCCCCTCAGCCTCCTTTTCTCCAGGCTAAACAACTCCAGTTCCCTCAGCCACTCCTCATAAGACTTGTTCTCTTCACCAGCTTCATTGCCCTTCTTTGGACACACTCCAGCACCTCAATGTCTTTCATGTAGTGAATAAGATCCTTGTAGCCTTTTAGCCTTATTCCTGACTTAAGCAGGTTGGTGACCTCTGATCACCAGCATATAACCAGTTTGGTTTTTCTTCATTATCATGTGAATGAAATTCATGGAACATTAATAGAAATTTTTGGAGTCTGATTCAGGAGCTTCTGGATACTATTCAGTTAACCTCACTGGAAAGCAGATCAACCCTGACAATGCACAGACAGCTACTTCAAGATGTAGCTTTCAGTTATTTGCATTAATTTTGTGTGAATGAATTTTCACATAGCTCTGTAAAAAGAAGAAAAATTATTAATAAAGCCCATATGTTTTAATTCTCATTTGCATCATAATGGCTCCCCAAAACTGCATTTCTCTGTCATTCTTAGGTCAACAGTTCTTAAATTATTTGGTAAGAGACGTTAAGACATAGACATTATTTATTGGGAATTTTTAATCTGCAAATTTCTTTTACAGTGAGATGTAATCTATTTTAGAAGATACTTGTTTTTCATCAAATGAAAATAGAATTGTGCTGAAAGTTAAATTGTTTTCAGATGCCATTTTACAAAGTGCTAGATTAATTCATCGAAAAGTCACCTTGTTCTGATCCATCACATTAATGTTTTCACAAAAATAAGGGGAACCAGCCACTGAAGTTATGTGAATGAGCATGGAAAGTTCAAACAACATTGAGTAGTGTACTACTAGAACAGCATCTTATGCGGCTATAATTTTTTATTGTCCCTTATTGACTTGGGTTTAATCCCTGGGA
>VYZW01005022.1:5841-35869 GCA_013401315.1 Balaeniceps rex
ATGGTTCTTAATTATATTTATAATTTGACCACTTCATGCACATACAAAATACATCAAACTCATAATGAAAAAAAGCAGACAATGCCCCCAAATATACAAAGAAGCATTTTAAATAACATTGTCTGTGTACGAGCACATCTGTGCGTATCCTTCNTAGACCCTAAAAGCCTATTTTGAGATATACAAGCCAGGAATTTCACAGCGGGCTACCACTCTCCTGTCTTGAGTCCCAGCAGAGTCTGAGACCACAGTAGTTTGTACAAGGTGACAATAATCTCCTTGACAACAAAAGAGCAAGAGGAAAGAAAAATAAGTGTTTAGTCCAAGCGATCTGTCCAAAATACATGGTCGCTCTTTCTCTTCTTCCATAGATGTCATAGCACTCTTTGAACAAGACCTTGTAGTTCTGAATTTTCACAGGCATTGCAGCCATGAAAGTTGTAAGGTGTGAGCTAGAAATTTAAATTTTAAAAGGTAAATAAAAATGTAATACAATTCTCCAGATGTAACCACTAAAGGGGTGGGGAGCTAAAAATACACGCTCTCGTATTAAATCAGGAATCCTGATTTGCATATCACATGATTTCCACCTGAAGTCTCAGAATGAGACACAAAGTTATATTTGTTCCATCAGGCTAAGATGCTGTTATTCCTTTCTAATAGTCCTTTAATGGTACATTTGGCACTAGATACTAGCAAATGAATCAGAAAATATAACTCCCATTACTGTTGAAAAGAAGTGGACTCCATAATGTATCAGAAAAGGATTTCAGTGGTGTTTTAACAGCTTTCCATGAAGGATGCCAGCGAGGATTGTATAGGGGATTAAGTACAAATCAGGGATGCTTGCTCTGTGTATGTTCTCTCTGCCACAGCCTTCTCCATATAACTGTAAACAAACAGAGGATCCTACCTGCAACTAAGTTCCATTAAACTGTCACAGAAAATTATCCAGCCTCCTGTATCAGATCAAAGTTAGCAGCTGCGTGGATTCATACAAGGCTCTGCACAGTGTCCAGTCCCATCTCTTAGACAGGCATTCTAGCTAAATTAAGTGTAAACCCTCAGATAAATTGATTTCCTTAACACAACTGGCTGATGGAAAGGTTTATCTGCTGTTTTACTGACACAAGGTGAAACCCTGTTGCCCTCATACTCTGGTTGCTGACAGTGTGCCCACGGGTTCCTTTCAAACACCGGGACAGTCTCTGTTCCCAGAGGGGCACAGCAAAGCTTGCTGGTCCTACCAGCAACTACAAGATCCTCTCACACACAGCCTGTTTCGAAAACACTGGGTTAGCATTGATTGCTGCATTTGTTAACACAGCAAACCTAGCAAATCTCTGTTATCCAGGCTGTTAATTCCCACTAAGTCTAAATTCTGTTTCCTGATTAGAAGTTGAAGCTCAACATGAACCTCTTTGAGGCTGGTGAATCCCTTGTGTATTTTCTTGGTGGCATCAAAATCTGTATCAGCTTGGCTATTTCCCCTATTGGCATCATGTTCTCGTTTGAGGAGTTAACTCATTTGTGACTCATTTGTGTTTATGACTTCCCTACCTTTTTTTAAAATTTCCAATTTAAAAAAATCCAAGTCATATTATAATATCAGATTTCTCAAGTAATGAAATGTTAGTTTTTCTGCATTTTCTGCATCTGGTTTCTTGTACTTAAAAAAAGATTTTTTTTTCTTTTTTTTTAAGTAAGTCTCGAAAGACCTAGATTGTAAGTGACTTAGTTATTTGATTTTCTCTCCTGGTATCACTTACAAGAGCAGCAAAGCAGCCCTTTTGACCAGAGATCACATATCAGGAAAAGATTTACCTGGAGCAGACCCTGAAACTATAGAAACACAGCTGCACAATGCTGTTCTTGTTTTTAATCTGCATCCTAACTTTTTATGACTGCATTTTACCCCAAAAGCATATTAACAACATAAAGCATTACTTTAAATGCTGTCTTTCCAGCATAAATGACTTCAAACACTGCCTTCTAAATCTGTGGATTTAGCACATGGAGATGAAGTGTGCGCTGACCAAACCAGCTGGTTTTGTTTTCTGGGTAATACTTCTTCGCTCTACACATTTCTTCAGAAAAGATTATAGTATCAGATTTTGCTTTGTTTCGCCACAAGATGGCACTCCCTTAATTCGTGTCATTACTAAGGCAATGTCCATTACAAGAGACAAGATAGACTCGTTTCCTACCTAAACCATTATTCCAACTTTTTATATAGGTAAGTTGAAGAATTTCATTCTGTTTGTGTTCTCAGCATGCATTTGACTTACATCAAGTTACTAGGCAATATTATTCAGCTGTGAGAGCACACTGTGCTTCATAAATGACTGATAAGACAAAAAATGGTGGGAAGTAAATAGGATTTCCCTTCATGATCTTTAGAAATAGCAGTACACTGTATTAACACAACTCATTGTTCTCAGTGATAAACTCAGACAGGTCACAATCAAAAGGAAAGATCTTAAGATGTGCTGCTTTCAGAAGCATGAGAAATTTGTGAAATGAAGAAAGATATGTGTTGTATTTTTCATCCGCTTGTGAATGCTTAGCTATTTGAATTTGCTTAAATATGCCATCATATGCAACAATATACAGTGCAAGCATGGTCCACATAGGAAACTGATTCAAGCACTCAAAGGCTGAAGATTGTCACGTCCTCCCTAATGCAAAACTCTGATTGCATTGACCTACTTAGATAGTTCAGAAGATTTTGTTTAAAATGCTTCTAAACAGTCATCATGAGTGTACAGTATAACTTACCATAGCATTTTTGTTTTCAGTCCTGATATTTTTTATATATATAAACACGTGTCATTTACCAAAACCAAGACTGATTTCTCCCTCTTACTTAAGTCCAAATAAAATTTTGCCCAGAAACAATAAATGGATTTTTGTCCATCAAGAGTCAGCTATGTTCCTGGGCAACCGGTAATGCTCTGGCCTGATCCTTGCCTTCTTCTCCTGAGGGTTGGCATATTTCCACTTGGATGGAGACATTTTCAGCTTTTTTCTCTTCTTATCTGTACACCACACTTTTTCACAGTATTCCTCCACCCTCTGGAAGTTGCTGTAACCTATTAGTTGAAGAAATTCCTTGTACCATGGCTTTGATGCCTGAGGTATACTGCTCTGCATTGGGCATGGCATTTTGTGAGGTATCTCCTCCTCATAGTCTTTATTGAACATTTCATCTACACGTTCTTCCTCGACTATTTCCAGGGTGATTTTTCTGACAGTGTGAACAATGCTGTGTTCCACCGTCTGACAAAAATAGGTCCCTGCATCCAGCCGATGCAGCTTCAGGAATAAGAGGCCAAGGTCCATTTTGATTATTCTATCATCTGTCTTCACCTACAAAACAAATTGATGCAGTTATAGAGCACAGGCCTTTACTATTACATTATATCAGTGCAATAACTTCTGAAATGTACTTTCATGAACATAATATTACATTTTGAGAGGAAGATTAGGGATCCGCAATCCTTTAATTCACAGATTTTAAGTAACGAAAATATTTGCTTGAGGTAAAGAAGTTGAACTGTGAAAGGAAAGAGATCTAGAGAATCTGGCACGAATGGTAGAACAGATAATGGAGAAGATAGTTTCCTGTTCTCCCAGCATGGGTTAGTCACTTGTGGCTAAATCACAGAGGGAAATAAGGTTGAAACATGCAAATAAACTACCGGATGGAAAACAAATTGGCATTTGCCAGATGACCTGCAATAACTGTCCCTGTGAATGCTCTTATATATTGACAAATGTTTCTCAGGTGACACTCTCAGATATTTTTATATCTAACTGCAAGACCATTGAGATCTTAAGGCCTCAGTTCTGAGTTTGGTGCTTGAGTTCTCCCTACAGCTCCTGAGAGCTAGGTTATTAACTACGATACATTCGCAGATGCTAGCAAGCAGGGTGCACTGAACTCTCCATTCCAGCCAGCAGAAGTTCCCAGGAGAATGGAATCTTCATCTTTCTATTTAGCAATAAGACAATGAATATAAAGCAGAAGAGAAGTACTGGGTGATGAATGGATTCTCAGCCTTGCAGAGAAGGATCTGGGGATATTGGTGGGTGGGAAATTGGAAATGAGCAGGCAATGTGCAGTTGCAGCCCAGAAAGCCAACCGTATCCTGGCTGCATCATAAGAAGCACGGACAGCAGGTCGAGGGAGGTGATTCCGTCCCTCTACCTCGCTCTTGTGAGACCCCACCTGGAGTACTGCATCCAGCTCTGAAGTCCCCAGCACAGGAAGGACAGGGACCTGTTAGAGTGGGTTCAGAGGAGGGCCATGAAAAGGGGGATCAGGGGGCTGGAACACCTCTCCTATGAAGAAAGGCTGAGAGAGTTCTGGTTGTTCAGCATGGAGAAGTGAAGGCTCTAGGGAGATCTTATTGCGGCCTTTCAGTACTTACAGGGGGCTTATAAGGAAGATGGAGAGACACTACAAGGCTTGTAGTGATAAGACAAGGGGAATGGTTTTAAACTGAAGAGGGTAGATTTAGATTGGACATAAGGAAGAAATACTTTACACTGAGGGTGGTAAGACACCAGAACAGGTTGCCCAGAGAAGTTGTGGCTGCCCCATCATTGGAAGTGTTCAAGGTCAGGCTGAACGGGCCTTTAAGCAATCTCATCTAGTGAAAGATATCCCTGCCCATGGCAGGGGGGTTGGACTAGATGACCTTTGAAGGTCCCTTCCAACC
This sequence comes from Balaeniceps rex, assembly GCA_013401315.1. Taxonomy (NCBI): domain Eukaryota; kingdom Metazoa; phylum Chordata; class Aves; order Pelecaniformes; family Balaenicipitidae; genus Balaeniceps; species Balaeniceps rex. The sequence continues at coordinate 10,566 of VYZW01005022.1, forward strand.
CATACCGGTCTGCGATTCTGTGACTATATTATTCTACTTCTCTCTGCTTGTAACTGTCTTTTTTCTAAGGACTATACAATTGTTCATGAAAAATAGAATAACTTGCAGGGGGAAACATTAAAACAAATTAATCCTAATAGTATAAAGACATGCTGGAAGGTTAAAGTCTGTTCAAATTTACACTCGTGGTGTCCAGTATCTGAGCTACTGGGTCTAATGGGATGCGCGTATAATAGGACATCCTCCCCTCCTCACAGTTCACTGCCTTTTGTGAAAGACCTGATTAATAGTTCTATTGTAAGAATGATTATGCATAGATAGGGATCTTCCAGCTAAATACATGAGGAAATACCAAGTGTGAAAATCCATGCAGAGATTTGGGACTTGGACAAAACTTCAGGCAAAAATGTGCCTGAAGTGGGGATGGCATTCATCTTGCTTAATTTTAGATATTTAGAGCAGTGTGGCATCCTTGGTTGTTTTTGTGTTCAGTGATTTATTAGTCATTTTTTGCCTGACCAAATGAACCTGTCTCGTTAAGCATGAGGTGATACCAATGGCTATAACTGTAACACCATCTAGTCTGACTTCAAAGGCAGCATACATCAACTAGCTCCTGGGTAGATCTTTTCATTATAAATGTCCACATTTGCTATCAGATGAGTCCCACTCCAGAGACCTGCAGATGTCTATGGCTAAGCTGGGGTCTCACATTCACAGTAGAGCCTAGCTGCTAGGCAGTAAGGGAACCATCCTTATCCTTTGGTGGTCTGAGGCTTTTCTCCCTATGTCCTTCCACATACTAACTGGAGATAGCTACACTGATGTGTATCAGAGAAGTATTGAGGAACAAATACAGTAACACTTATGAAGCACTTTCATAATAGGGAAATATATGTAAAAGAGACAGAGAATCCACCAACACCCACTTTCAGAAGGTTCTGTAAGGTAATGGGTGAGGCAGCAAGAATGAATAGATGTTAATCTAGACTAACATTGGGAGTAACATGTACACATTTCACCTCTGCAATAACATACCAAGAGAAGTGTTGGATTCTCTTTTGTTTTGAGATCTTAAATCAAGTTTCGCTACATTTCTAACATCTGTGTTCAAGATGCTGAATGCAAACAGCAGATGAAATTCTCAGGTCTATTAATTCAAGAGAGCAGATGAACATTATGATTTTCCCTTACACCCATGTACATTTCAGCAACTGATGACAGGCCTTTCAGTGAAGATGTAGTATTCCTAAGCACGGGCTCTTTTAGTTAAAAGGTTAGGCTATAAGAATATTTACCTCTTCCTTCTTAGCTTCATGTGCTCGCTGGAGAAACCAGATTACTTTTGCTTGTAAGGTCCGAGGGGTACACTCCAGAAGGGTGCTGTTGTACTCTATTCCATAAACAAGTCGCTCCTCAGTCTTTTCCAGGACTTCACCTGAAAGGAAAAGAAATGTTTTAAAAATATGTGTTACTGCCAATACTTGTTACACTCTATATACACAGGGTATATTTACTTTTAAGAGTGAAGTTTAATTCAGATCCAATCAGGTAGTGACTGAAAAGCAGTGTCTGGTAAAGGCCTGACCTGCTAAGTGAATTTTCCCATCATCTCAGACTCTCACAGGATCTGGCCATAAGATAAATGGACCAAACTGTGCCATGATTCAGCTAAGATTATACACAGAGAAACAGATTTCAGCCTTTCACACTGCTAATTGCTTGAGCCTGGTTCTTATGAATAGTTCATCTATTTCATTTTCACTCAGTGAAACAGAAGGATTCAATACATGCTTAAATATAATAAAAAATTAAATATTTTTAGGGAGAAAAATGGGAGAGCATAGCCTTTTGCAGAATGAAACTCTTAAAAACTATAAATACCCTAACCAATTTTATACTTATCCATGTTATACACATGTAAAATAAATGTATAGTTTTGGCCCAAGGGTGCTAATAAAAACAAGGTGAATGAAATTAATCTGCCCTGGTTTCAGCTGGGATAGAGTTAATTTTCTTCCTAGTAGCTGGCATAGTGCTGTGGTTTGGATTTAGTGTGAGAATAATGTTGATAACACACTGATGATTTAGTTGTTGCTAAGTAATGCCTATACTGGTCAAGGACTTTTCAGCTTCCCATGCTCTGCCAGGTGCACAAGGAGCTGGGAGGGGGCACAGCCAGGACAGCTGACCCAAACTGCCCAAAGGGCTATTCCATACCATACGATGTCATGCTCAGTATAGAAACTGGGGGGAGTTGGCCGGGGGGCAGCGATCGCTGCTCGGGGAGTGGCTGGGCATCAGTCGGCGGGTGGTGAGCAATTGCATTGTGCATCACTTGTTTTGTATATTCTTTTATTATTATTATTTTACTTTATTTCAATTATCAAACTGTTCTTATCTCAACCTATGAGTTTTCTCACTTTCATTCTTCCAATTCTCTCCTCCATCCCACTGGGAGTGAGCAAGCGGCTGTGTGGTGCTTAGTTGCTGGCTAGGGTTAAACCACAACATAATCAAAACTCAATTCTGCTTTTCCATCCAACAAAACATCTGGAGGAAAATAAGCTAGATGTTACACTGGAGGAGACCAATTGCCTCATTAATGAAACCATCTTATTCCACAGTAGTGAGACACATCCTTGAGACCAATCAGTTTTATACCCTAAAAAGTACAGGGTTTGATATCATTGTGATTTCTCTGTTGTATTTCAAACTTACTGTATAATTAATATTTCATATTGGAATATACTTTTCAAAAATCTACTATGCCCTCCAATGGACTCCAATTTTAATGAAGCTTTCTCTGGTAAAATAGCTATCTAACATTTAATATCTAAAATATCTTTCCTCTGACTATCTATCTAAAAGAACCTTTTATATTAGATTTTTTTTCTTCTATAAATGTATTGGGTGTTATCCTGCAAAATATTGAAGATGTCCAGGCAACTGTTTTCTGTTTGTTTTGCCATTTCAAACACCAATGTTTGAAATCATCACTTTCCAAGATTTGGACAACAGCATTAGAAACTGTAATCTATCCATTTTTAGGACAAATATTGATAAAGATCATAAAAACACATTTTTGTTCTGACATGTCATTGCCCATGTCTGTGCTAGGGAGCTGCTTCAACTCCCACCTCTGGCTGAATGTCCTGGAAGTATTTCATATTCATGTCAGGATGCAGCCCTGTTGTTTCTTATCCCTGCCCTGTCTTTCCACTTGTGTTTCTGTTGGAAGCCCTTAAGATGCATTAACCACATCCCTAGTCTGAATGACAGGGCTGCAGGACTACATGAATGCGATGGGATGCACCTGACATGCCATCGAAACAAAGTCTTTCTCAGACCTGGATGACATGGGCTCATCTCCATGACTCTTGTAACTTATTATAGGAATATGCCAGTACAAAAACTCAGGTGAGATCATGGTCTGGCTCATACTCTTGGCAAAGTCTGTGCTCTCTGCTCCAGGCATTTGCTAGCAATTTGTAAAACCTGTGAGTAGATTACCAATGAACTGCTGGCCAAAACACTGCTGTGCTGCATTTCCATGTCGAACATCTTGTCTGCGGAAACGTCTGGAGGGGAAAAAATGGAATTGTTTGAGGTAACATGTTAGCTTACAGATTGTTGGATTTATGCTAAAGTGGCGTTCATTAAAAACATAAGGAGCTAAATCTTGATTCCTAAAAACTTAACATTGTTGTGAGAAGTACTCATTTATGCATCAGTATTTTCTCTCTACTCAACCTATTGGGAATCACGTGTCTGAAAAAAAGAAACACACTTGTCTGGGGAAGAGGCACAACTACATGTCCAGTTTATACATAACTACACTGATGTTATAAGTACTAAAACAAGATCCTCTGAACCAACTGGGCAACATTCAGTGCCAGGAAGAGTCAAAGGGATCTTTAGCCTGTCTTTGGGTTCTCTCTCTCTGGAAGCCAAGGAAATTTTCCTTTTTTAGTTTAGAACAGTTTACCATGTATGTGAATGGTAGTTCTTTTATCCCTTGCTCTCATGTTATTTTTTTCATTTGGGAATCTCAAAGCGCAGAGCAAATACTTTACTTTATTACATCTGTGTAGCAGACAGTTGTTAAACTCATTTTTCTCAATAGGGAAACAGACAAATTCATGACTTGCCCATGCCTAGAAAGCGAGCTAGTGGCAGAACCGTGGTCAGAACCTGGGAGCCCTGGCTGCGACCTGGAAATAATACAATTGCTTTTGAGAGAAAAAATGTTGTGAGTTTGGGACTTTGGGTTTTTTATATACATTTACAGAAAAATATTAAAAACCATAATTGTACAGTGCATTCCCAGAAGAATCATGCTTTTACATGGCAATTTTTTTCTCTGAGTGTCCTGATAAATAAAATTAAGTTTTCTTACTAGGGAAATGAAAGAGCCTATTGGAATGTCATATCTTGCCAGATGTAGTTTTTCCAACAACCTGGAATTTAGTTATACTAAGGATACCTTTACTATATTTGCATAAAGAGTAATTCTACACAGTATTACCAAGGCCATACATAACAGATTAACAGAAATATGCAATGCAGCAAATCTTACACAGCAGGTGTGCGTACAGTATATATCACATATGACAGAAACAAGCAAAGACAAGCAGTTTTGTTATTCTTTGCATTTACTACTGAAATAATGCTTTTCGCTAGCGCTATGTGAACACAAAAGATAGATTTTTTTATTTGGCACAAATTGAATTTACTGAAACTATGTAGATTTACACTATTTAAAGATCTTGCCTGTGGATGTTACTCATCGTATTTCTAAACTGGCAGTAGACAGTTAATTATTTTCTGAATTCTGTCACCTGTGTGGAGTTCTGATCCAGTGCTGCTGGTGGACCAAGAGGACAGCTTTAACCTTTACTGATATTCAGAGCAGAACCAATGTTTTGTCATTGTTGTTTCAGGGGAATCTGCAAATTCACTGGGGACTGCGTTGTGCCTTTTAGGCAGAAGTGCTAAAAATACCTGCATATTATTAAACAAAAACTGAGATTCTGAGATAGCAACAGGGCTTTATCTACCCTGGGAGTTCTCATTCTAAAGTATAGATGCTGCAGCCGTGCTTACTGATAACTCTGCAAAGTGTCAGTGCTGAATAATGCTGCCACCAGCTTTGCCTATCTGTGTATACAGGTTATTCAGAAGACACATTGTCTTGCACAAATATACATAAATACTATAGACATCAGCCTTGAAAAAAACAAACAAGAAAACCCCGCTGCTGTCAGGCCCAGCAGCCCTATCTAGCAGGAACAGGACAGTTAGCAGGCGTGTAGTATTTACTGTTCAGTTCCTGAAGATCATTTAGAGCTAAAAAAATCCTAGTCCTGTAAGATAGGATATTTCTCCAGTTGTTAAAACCATTTAAGAAAAAGAAACGTTTGTTTGATGGAATTTTACTGTTGCGAGTGTGAAGACTGGGGAAGATACATTTACCGGTGCCTTCACTTGCTACTTTTTTGAAGAGAAGGAAAAAATGGGGAGAGGTGCTGAAAGAGAGGGAGATGCTGGGAGATAAACTTATTTCACAAATACCGACATAAGCCTGGTATTTGTTATTTTTTTCTTAGAAATCATTTCATTCAGAATTCTGTGAGTAATAGAGTAGCAGACAATTCCTGAGATAAACTGCTATAAGGAACAATTTTCAGTGACTAGCAAATGTACTGAATATATGGATGTGTCTTTTGCAATCTATAACTTCATGAATTTAGATTTCAGTCTGTAACTCTGTGCTTTCAGGAACTTAGTAAAAATGATCTGCAAGAAAGCAATACTGTTGTCGCCATCATCATCACCATCATCCTCATGTTTCTTTATTATTTGCCAGGGATAGATGAGGCAAAGTTGAATAATCTCAGGGAGAAAAAAGCATCGCTGCAGCGCGCATAAGTGAATCAGTAGGATGAGTTTGGGTTTGCTGAATCAAACGTTACAACAGAGCGACATTGGGGTGAGCACCGGGATTTGGCTGCAAGGCGAAGGCGGCCCCTTAACTGCCCCGCCCCTCCCCTTCCGTCCCGCCCCGCCCCGCCCCGCGGCCGCGCCCCGTGGCTCCCCCTGGCGGGAGGCTGCCGTCAGTGCAGCTCCGCCGCCCCCCTCCAGCCTGGGCACCCGATCACGGGCAGGCAGTGAGGAGGGCCAGGAGGCTTGGGGGGAAACCCATAGAGTTGGGAAAAAACCAAATCCGTTCAGAGCTCCCTTGCTAACCATAACAGACGAAGCATGTGTTTGTGTGTTTGCTGGTGGAGCGGGAGATGGAGAAAGAGGCCAGAGAGGGAGAGGAGACAGGAGGGCAACTGTCAGCTTCTTAAAATTAGCTAAAGAATCACAGGTTACCAGACCTACCCAAGCTGAAAGACTTTAAAATTACTTCAGCCCTTTTTCAGCCTGGACAGTGCGCTGGCACAGCAACTATTCTCACTTGTAAAATTTAGTGCTTGCTTAGATAAAACTTGAACCTGCCTAAATCAGATTGCAGAGGTAACAGTGAACTGAAGCATTTCTTTAAGTCCTGGACCTCTCTGCTTTCTCAAATGCACTTCATGGAAGTTGAATGCAATATAATTTCTTTCTGGCATCTTAAGTATTTGCAGTATGCAGGAGCCATACACCTGTAACTACCATGACATTGTAGTGTGCTGCACTGCCAGCATCAAGATATGAAATTTTGGGCTCAGTTTTTATTTGTCCTTAATTAAATCCTATATCTAATTAATTATCCAGGCTATGCATTTACAAGGATATACATTATAGGCTTTCACAATTCAGCAAATTAGTACTGGCTGTCAAGCAAAGGGGTCTTTGTATTTATCCTGCAGATCTCTCTATATCCTGTACATACCTTAGTTTACAGTTTTTCTATTTCATGTTTCTCTAAACACTTGTTATACCTTGGAAACATTGGGATGTAAAGCGAAGAGCATTTGAATCAAAGTGGGGAGGACACATTTTACATCCCTGCTTCGGTTCAACAGTAGGACTGGAATTAAAAAGAGCTCTTAGCAGTGCTCTTACTGCATTAGCAGGGCTGCTCTTACAAGTCAAAAGCCCACCTAAATGTACTGTATGAGGGCCACACTTGAGCAGATAGCGATGGTATTAAAGCCAGCTCAAGTGTGCTGTAATGCAAGGCACAGCTCCATAAGTCCTGATGAAGTGAGGGCTGCCAGAAACTGGGGGAACAAGCGCTCTGCAGTACCCCTTGCACTCACATTACTTGTACTACCCTGTACAGCTTGAGCCAAAATCTGGAGCCCCGAGACAAGGCCAAATCAAGATGTGTATGCTCTGGGACATGGCGTTAATTGTATCTGGAGCCCAGGGCAGCCATGGCAGGGTTATTGCCTGCTCAGGGTCGCTTGGTATCAGAAAACTCCATGTTGGCTACGGAGACCTGCCTTTTCCAGCAGTGCTTTCCAGCTGGTACTCAGTAGGAGGCAACTTAAAACAACTTCCATACAATACACATGTCCTGAGTAGCTCTCCCTGCCTCTCCATGTACCACACAGTTAGTGTAAGCTCATAAGTTAAAATGCTCTGAGTTTCAGCTATGAGCTAAAGTGAAAAAGCAAATGCCATCCATCCCTCTCAACATTTTTAGTTCTTGCTGGCTGTTCCCCGAACTCTTATATGTAAAACAAGTTTTACAGACTTCAAGAACATTCAATTGAGTGCAAATCCCTACTCCACTGCTGCAGTGCTTATCTTAAGAGAAAGAGGGTGATAGCAGCAGTATTTTCTTCTTTTAGAGACCGACTTGCTGAATGTTGGGGAGGTAAGGCACGGGAAGGTGCCTGGGGTGATGCCCATATCACTCAACCCTGGATAAATGTGTGTGTCAGGGGACTTAAGGGCTGCTACTCTGGAAATTGTCTTAGGTGAGAAATATGCTAAAAATGTACAACAGAGTTCAGGATCGAGTGAGTTTCTGTTATCATTTCTTAGACAATAAGTAGCCTGCAGAACAACATAAATGCTGATAAAGTTCTAGTAGGCTGCTGGGAAATTTTTTAAACCCCCCCAAATGACTTTTACATCATTAGATGAGTAACCCATATGCTTTATAATTACGGTAATCCAATTTCTACTTATACTGTAGGAAGTTAATCTCCCTGGCCCGCTATATAGCTGCTCATCTTTCTTAATCTGAGGCCTGAAAATTTTAGCCAGACTCTTCTCACACTGAGCAGACAATCAGAGCCCACTTCCTCCCCTAGGTCTGCTTGCAAGAGGCATCAGAAGACTATGCAATCCTGCTTGTAAAAATGGTGTAGATTTCTTAGTTGGTTTAACCTATGCCTTAGTGTAATAAGTCCAAGAGATTCTTCATTATGTTGAGTCACAGGCTGTATTTATCATTTTCACATTTTTATGTGACCTACCCAGGTTACCCAATGCTTTCTCTGTTTATTATCTCTCAGAAAAATCCAGATAAATGTCTGTTGTGCCTGACTATAGTCAGCATTGCATTTGTATGAGTGCATCTGGGTTCATGGAAAGATAAGGTGTACAGGACAAGAAAAAAAAAAACACCACCCTTCATTTTTTTCCTTAAAAAACAATAATCAATTTGGGATACTGTGACTTGGTTTTGACTAAACCATCTCCACTGGCTTTCAAAACTATCTCCAGAAGTTACTCAATTCATTCTAATCCTTGCAGTCCATGTAAGTCTAATATATATGAGCATATATTTGCAGAAAGAGTAATTGTAAAAAAGCCACAGAAAGGATTTGAATTACACATTACCAAATTTCTCTGACTAAGGCTAGAAATTACTCCCTCTAGTGGTGAAGCTGACTCAAAGTCTTGTGGAAAGGTCTGGATTAAAATATGCATGTTCTAGATGCTTAATCAAGTATCTGTGTAGCTGAATTGGAGAACCTGGGTTTGAGAGGGAAGGGAAGAGGACAGGTATATGGGAAATTACTGCACAAAAGAGTGAAGGCCAAGAGCCAAGAATAAGTGAAAGGTGATAGAGAGGAGAAGTCTCCCCAAGGGAAGAATTAAAGCACCCAAATTAGGTTCATGCTTTGAACTGGCCTCTAGAGTAACTTGTCTTTATAAATTCACTGGAGAAAGCCTAAGCCTAACCTTAGCTTTTTCAGATACTCTGGTTTCATTTGACTATTAACACAGAGTCTTTTTTGCTTTTTTTAAAAGCTTCTGTTGTATATGTTATTGCAGTGTGATATATTTGCTGTATAATACTACAAAAATAGGTCTCTGATGTTGCAAAGAATCTTTCCTCTGCACACCAAAAGGTGTATGAGGAAACTGAGGTTTGTTTAAAACTTACAGCAAACAACTGCTAAGTGACTTTGCTTCATTCATAAAAATATTCCTGGTACTGCAGTTTATGCCATCCTGTTAATTTGGGTCCTTTGCAATCCCTTAAGGTTGCGCTAATAAATTAGCAGCTAACATATCATCTTACTGCTCAGTTATTTTTATGAAGAGGAGGTACAAGGTACTTTGTGTTGCAGTAGGAACTTTGTAGTAGTAGCTATTTTACAAAAAGGATATCACGGAAAGCTGTTCTTACCTCTTTGCCTGCATTCCTGTGGGATAGTATCGGGAGCAGGAGATCCCATCCCAAGCGCAGTACGGATCTCGAGCGAGGCAGCAGTCCGCACAGGCGGTGCCATACATGTCACACTGGTGGAACTTCACTTGCGCTATGACTGACTCAGATCCAACGTAGAGCTGTTGCTGGAAAAAAAATACACCATGTATGATTAAATTCCTAGAACTTCCACTAAAACTTCTGTTACCAATGGAGTTATTAAAAAATGCTAACTTTAGCATTGCTTGCCAGTTGTGCATCCAGCCTGTGCCCTGAGGGAGGCAGAGTTACTCTGTAGGAAAATATCTGATTACAGACTAAACTCTCCTGCTTGAGGACAGAGGAGAGAAAGAAGGTAAAATGAACAAGTTTATTTTGGCATTTCCTTGCTTCTGAAGTTTCAGCTTTGCAAGCTTGTGTTTGAATAGGTGGGGGTTTAAGTTTCTTTTTCTTCCTCAAGATAGTTTCCAATGTCTCCCTCTTTACAATTCTCTGTCACCTAACTGATCTGTGAAAAAAAACTTGACATGAAAGACTTTAAACAAAGAAGTTCAAATCTGCAAAAAGTTATAAGCAACTTTAATCTTAAAATGGGAGTTATCAAGTAAATTTAACTCTTGATGTGGCTACTTACAATATGGTCACATATACACATGCACAGTAGCACTATGATTTGTATTATCCCTCAGTGCGCAGGAGATAGATTTTTCCCCCCCCCCCGGTACTGTGCAGTCTTTCCTTACAAATTAACTGGTCACAAGCTACTTCTTTAATATTTATTTGCAGGGTTTTGGGTTTTTTTCAGCATTAGTGCTAAACCAGTTTGAATTTTCTGAGTTCACATAAATGCCCTTTTCAAATCAAGTGAAAGATGATAGTCTGATTCATGAGTTGCTGACATAATAAATTCAGAAGAGAATAGATTAAATTTACAGGGATTTGAGAAAAAATCTTGTTGCTGGTGAATATAAATGGAGTGAACACAGAAATACAGTGTGCTCTGCAATAGGAACTGCTTATGCATAACTCACTTCCATGATTTTACCAGTTAAAAAAAGAATTCCTAATGAACACTTAAGCTGTGCTTATCCTAATGGCCAAACTTAGTCCATAATTCCCAGCCTTAGACCAAGCTTTCAAAATCTGATATTTTAAAATTCTTAAAGCTGGAAAATACAGGCAACTTGTTTAGTCTGGCTTGCCTATCACAAAACATGAAATTTAAAAGTAGGAGAGGCTGGTAACAGTAATGCTTGAAGACTTTTTCAGCTGAGGTAAACCAGATGATAGTTGCAGAAACTCAATCTGCCAGCTGGAATGAAGAAGAAACCTAGGATCCTTGTTTGAGGGGAATTCTTTCTCGTCTGCAAAGGCTGCAGTGTGATTGTCCCAGAAAACATGAACAACACACAAAGAGACATACGAGTTGGGATTTTCTCTTTCATCTTTTAGCAGGGGTAAAGACTACCCTAAGTCTTGGTTCATCAGAGGAGGGCAAAAATCATCTGATACCTAGCCAACTGAACATCAAAGAAGAACATTCCTTCCCAGCTTTTGCAGATAACTAGCTCAGCCCTGAAACATGGTATTTTATTGTACTGCTGACTTAGTGAAGACTGGTTAGTGTTATAAGGATATTGAGACAAAGTTAGCAAGGAGGTCTCCATAGGCTCACAAACTCCAAGGTCAAAAGAGACCAACCAAAATACTCGACCAGAGAAGTTACGTAACTTTTTTCACATAAACTCAACTACGTTATACTTCTGCTTACAGATCTCATTTTAAAGACAAAATGACTTGGTGTTAACCCTGTCCCTAACATGTATTGCAACATTTAATTGTCCTCAGTACCAGAAAACTGCATCCTATTTCAAGATTAAATTTATCTACATTCAACAAGCTGACCTTGGTTATTTAATCTTGATATTGCTTTGCCATCAATGTTCAAGAATCCCTATACACATACACTAGGAAGTCACTTTGTGGAAAAAATTTTATATCTGGCTATCCTGTTCTCTCTCAGTCTTTTCTTTCATATCTTGAAAAAGTTAAGCTACTTTTACTTCTCACAAGAAGATTTATTCTTCAACCGCTAGATTGCTTTGTCAGCTTTTTTACAATCCTCTCCAGATTTTCCAGATACTTCTTGAATTAGTAGAGTTCTTGGGAGCTGGGTGTAATGGAGGAAGACTACTTCTTTTACACAGTATCTCCTTTTTACTCTTCCAACACAACTCTTTTACCATGACATTTCACTGAGAGCTAAGGGTAAGGCGAATATCTGAAATGACACTGAAGTCTTTCTCCAAATAATCACTTAGCCGCAGTGTTAGACAACCCAGAGCTGCTTTTCACATGGAAAAAAAAAATCAGTTGATCCAGGAAATAATTCAGAATACTTACACCTAAGATCCTCCTCTGAATTACCATCAAAAGAGTTTGTCTTTCTACATTACCTACAGAAAGAATGCAAGTTGACTGGACACCAAGACTAAAATGATCTTTTGGGGCACACTCACACCTCGCAGTAATACAATTTTCAGTCTTTGTTACTTGTGTTTCATTATGTTAATGTGCACCTACATTGCGTCGGATGTCTAAGATCTATTAAGATATAACTATCCTGGGATGTTTATAATGGCTCCATCCTGAGATGATATAATGATATGGTACGGATGAGAATCTACCTACAAGAGTAATAAATTGGGTGTTTTTGTAAGCAGAAACTAGCAGAAACTCAAAAGGAAGCCAGATTCAAACAGCCTTGACTTCCATGGGCAACTGAACACATGGGGAGAGCCAGCAAGGCTCTTTTTGCACTGATATCCCCATGGCGCTGAAGTCTGTCTGCATTTATCAGTGAGGAACTTTTCTGTGAGGTGCCATATCCACCAAGCTAATCCTTATTGTGATTACTATGCCAGGAACTCATGAAACAGATTGGGTTTTACTTGCTTTGATATGAACGATAGTGTGAACTAAGGAGATTTAACATTAGAATTGAAAACCATAAATGCTTCATAACAGAACAGAGCATATAATCATAAGTTTATATTACAAAAGAATTACAAGTATCAGACCAGATCTCATTATTGGTGATGTACATCCATCTGTCTATCTATGTATCTATGTCTATACAGTTTATATCCTTGTTACATTTGAATCACAATCTTCACATTTCAAACTTGTCAAATACTTACCCTTTTAGAAGAGATTTCCATAGAAATAATAGGAACTGGCACCTAGAAAATAGGAAATATTTCTTTGCTTAGAAAAAAGAATATCTTTTTGCTATGACAATAAATTAGGTAAAATAGTGTTGATGTTTACTTATTATATTCAGATTTGCTAGATACTTCAACTTTCTTTAAGTTCTGATGCCACAGAAAGATGTGAGGAAATTGTGACTTTCAGGAGTATTGCTTTAAAAGAGTTTATTTAAAAACAACCAGCCAACACTTAAGTCAGGATTATCGGAGCCACAGGAACACTACAATTTCCCTGTCAAACATGACATTAGCTCTTTCCACCACTGAATCTCTTTTGTCCTACTTGAAAGTGATAAGTGGAGTGTTCTTTATAACAAAACATTCATTGAAGATAAGATAAAAATAGCAGGAATTCCTTTGTTTACCATTGTCCTCTCTGCCCTCTTCTCAGACTTCCTGGAGCAATGGCAAGACATAGCCCCTAATAGGTCTATGGAAAACCAGCTTTATCAAGAGAGGTAATTTCTGTGATTTCCCCCCCAGCCCCAGGCAACAAGTCAATAGTTACACTGTCTAAATGCAGGTACCAGGTTTAAATATCTAAGTTTGGATGTTAGATTTTCCCTATGGTTGCAAGTAGGTTAGCCTCCTACTTTATGTGGCTAACATGACATGATGTGAATACTTACTAAGAGAATTTCATTACATTAGCTTTGCTACATACCAAATACTGAGCTTTAGTCATGGGTTGTTCTTAAACAGAACGGAGTTTTGCCTCACTAGGACTCAGGTTTGCCCACTGTAAAGACAAATTAACTGATTCACTCTTTCTGAGGATTGGGCTTTTTTATCTGGACCTCATTTAAGCTTCCAAGATTGTAGTAGGCACATTTTTGTACATACAGTTATACTCTTAAATACTTAATTGGATATAAGGGAAAATTAAATAAAATGCAATAAGTTTCTAATTAAAAGTCACACTACAACCTCCAAGCATGTAAACCAAAAGACAGTAGTCCTGGTTTGATGCAATACACTTCAGTACTTGGGCTATAACTCCACTTCAGAAAAACTTCAGTTGAAAATGAAGATTTCCTGTCATAAAATAACTAGATCATTAGAACATTTCTTGCACACAACTATTATACATTTGACTATCCTTGGATTTTTTAGACATTTTAATTCTGCAGAAAATTCAAGACTTGTATATACATATACAACACAGTTCACCTTGAATACTTGCAGCTCTTCAAGAATCACTTCTTCCATTGATTCTGTCTCTTGATTGTAAATTGTAATGACTTTCAGCACAATTCCATTATCTGGGAATAAATTTAAAAAGAAAAAACAATACAAAACTAAAGGTTATAATTGGCGGAAACATTTATATGGCCTTCAAATACATTAAATGACTTCTTCAAGCTGATAATGGATAGAAATTTATAGATATGTACAGGTAGTTGCATATTGCTGTTACTGATGAGGATTTTTACTCTTCAAAAATAAGCACATATAACAATTTGTCCCTGGCAAATAAGAGTTAACTGAGACATCCCTGAGCTATATGATTAATTGACTTGTAATTTGCAAACTCTGGGTCATAGCCCCTTGGTGAGCTGCAAAAGTATCAAAGAGGGTGACCATATTTCAGAAAAAGAAATAAGAGTAGGCAGGAACTGAGTCCATCAAGACAAGGGAGTGTAAAGTAGCTTCAATTATAGAATCTGAGTGTTTACACTAGTTAGGAAACTACTAACTAGCCTTAATTGCTGGCAGCAGCTCAGTTCCTCCAGGCAAGAGTACAAAAACCTTCAGGGGTTCATTGTCTGCAGTTCTCACCCTTCTCTAGAGAAACACTGAGTTGCTGTTGAGCTGAAGGTGTTAATCAAAGGAAGAAGAACCAAAAAAAAGCTGCACATTCAAAAAGTCTAAGGCACTTTGGAGTTTAGATGTCAGCTTCTCTGTCACTACAACTCTTGCAGGAAATCAAAACACATGAAAAGCATCTGGTCTTTCACCACTTCAGCTTTGTATTGCTGACTATTATTAGAATAGTCTTGCTTTCCTTAATCAGAAAATCTGTCATCAACAATGGAAAATATCACTTCCTTTCTTCTGTTACTTTCAGTCACCTTTGATTTACAGGGGAAATATTAAGCAGACAAGCACTGGGAAAAATGTTCAGCAAAAGATCAAAGGGGCAAGCATAAAGAGTAACCATTAAACTGGGGTCATACACCACTTCTCAAAGAGAATATGTAATCAAAAGCATCCATTTTGTGATGGAACAGTAAAAAGAAATTTTATTCTGAGCTCTGATTTTCATAAGCAAGTCCCTCTTCGAATCCTGCTGACAGACATGTGAAAGTTAGCCCTGACGTTCAGACTTTGCCTTTGATGAACCTTTCTAACCTGCACTGCTACCCTAAGTAAACTTCTGCTTGGCTGTAAGACCCTGTTTACTTATGTTACACAGCAGGTGTTGGACTCGGATAAAAAAAAGATTAACCCTTTATAACATTATAATGCCAAGAGAAGCAGTGAGTTTTTTGACGGGAGGTTTCCCAGAGCAAAGATTGCAGGGTTGATTTTAGATTTTCTAAAGCCCAAATTCCTATGATGGAATTTCTTGTCACCTGAGATTAGACATCTTGAGAAGATGAAGCAGCTGTTGGGTGCCAGTCCAGCATGGCTCTAAAGCACACACTTAAGTCCCCTTGGATTCAAATTTGCTGAACAAAGGACTTGTGTACAAGAGTATTTGATACAATATCTTAATCACAAATGCAAGTGGAAAATACGAAAAAGTGGAAAATATGAAAAATCCATTATAAAATCTGCTGTACAGAAATAAGTGACACGTGGTACAATGTTTTATAGACCACACTAAGTCCAATACTGAGACCATACTGAGGCTGTTTAAAAGCTTAGAAAACAGCACTAATATAAATAAGTCTTTGCTATTCTACAAACATGCTCCTTTTGAACGTTCTCAACATTGAAATGTGCTTATCAGAGGAATTTCATTAGTAAAAAATAACTCTCTGTAACTGCTTTCCTAGACAAAATGGTCAAAATGATTTGTGATACCACTCCTGTAGTTAAATTGATAAATGTGAATGTATGAATCCTTGGATTTTTTCCAGACAGATTAGATGTGACTAAAATCTTGTCTAGTTCCTGCCTTTCCTCTTATTTTCTTAAGTTTTCTTATTTTTCAAATACCATTAGAATGTTTTTTTTTTCTCTGGTTGCTTAGAGCTAGGACAGGTCTATGATATATTTTACCTTAATCATATTTGTTTGGTAGATGTTTAAAAATCCTCTTTAAACAAGCTCTCTGTATCTTATGAAAATGGCATAAAAGAAAGACAAGAAAACTTGGCAGAAAACTTTTAACAGTTTCTTTTTAAGAAATTTGGGTATTTCCTCCTTCCTTCCTTGAGCTGTGTTGTAACCCAAATCTGGAATCTGGCAGTTTCTTTTTAACAGTATCAGCTAGTCTTGTGGTCTCCAGATTGGGGAAAATAAACTATGCAATAAAGTCAGTAACTTGAACTGATATTTTTGAAAATCATATCACCTTTGTTTCTCTCAGGTCTCTAGGTCTCAGCTCAGAACTACGCTCCGATACATGACCGTGTTCTGAAGTTTTAAAAATAAGGCCAATTGCTCAGGAATTTAATTTAAGGTTCTTGTTTGGAGGGAAAAAAACCCCAATGCTTACTTTTCTCTTCCTAGTCTTTAAATGTTTCCCTACCATTATTTTTCTATATAATGTTATCAGCACAGTGAAGTACATGCCTAGAATGACTAACCTCTTCTGTAAGATGAAGACTGGCAGAGTCATACAAAGAATGATTTTTAAAAGGGAATCTTGCACTTATTTTTTTCTTTTTGGAGTATACACAGCCTAATTTTATTCATCCTGGAGGTAAAAAAAACCCTATTAAATCAATTGTCTTCCTTGCTTTCTTTAATTTACCTGTGCCAATAAACAAGACATCATATTGCCCATCTTCAGCTTCCACTCTGTCCACTGCTATTTGTTTAAGATTGTACTTTCCATCTGTCTTAACTAGTATTGGCCTCTTATGAACAGGCTTGATGGGCTGGTACATCAGTGGATGACTCCTGGCAAAATGGACAGCTTCATCAGGATAATCTTTAGTGGTAGTGTACAGACCGCCATTCACCTTGCTGGCACACTGCAAAAACATAAAACATAGATTATCCTAAAGGTTTGCCAAATAAATTGTCAGAGACAGGTCTTGTTTTCAGGGGTAATGACAAGTCTACAAAAAAAATGGAATAAAAACAGGACAGAAGACCGCAGTAGGAATTGGGACAGTGAACTTTATGCTTTATGAGAGAGTGCATTATTAATCGTGAGAAGCCAAGAAAGGGAATGCTGAACAGAGCCTTGGCATTCTCATGTTTAGAAAGAGGAAACGCCTTCCTCTCTGGCATCCTGGGAGCAGAATAAACAGTGACACTTCTAGATTTTGACGAAAAACATAGTGCTTATGTCTTCCCCAAATTCATATTGAAGATGTAATCAAAATGGCCATTGACAGAGTTAGGAGAAAGGGGTTTCCTACCCCAGTAGAGACACAGCCATGTAAAGTCAGCAGAATACTAATGCTTGAAATCAATCTCTAGTCTTATTACATTTGATTGCAAAATGTATTACCATAAGAAACTAAGCACACTTAAAAATGATGCCAGCAGCAACAGTAATTCTTGATCTGAGGCACTCTAACAGTATTACATTTGATTCTAATTCCTAACTAACAATGACAGTATTATATGTCACAATTTAGCTTGAAATACCAATGTTTGCATTGATCAATCTACTGTTTTGCAAAGTAAATAGACTTTAGGTCAATGATTGATTAAAAGAGGCTTACTGCTTCGGTCAAATGTGCAATTAGGGAAAATTTAATGCGTTAAACAGAGAAGTTAATTTTAGGATGCTTTGGGAAGGATATAGTGTTCCCTAACTGAACATAGATTCTACATTTCCAATTTGCTTCATGATGTCTAATTGAAACCATTTATGATTAAGCTGGAAATATCTCAGTAATGGTTTACTTTCTCCAAATATTCATAAGACAGTGTGGTTTTAAGAAGCATTTCAAGCAAAGACACAGTAGCAGCCTTTCCCTATTTAAATTGGATTTTTCATTCAATAAAATGAAATAAAATACTCTTTATGTTTACTGGAAACAGTAATTTTAAACTTGTGGTCAACTGTAATTGACAATAACAAACTCCTGCACTTGTCAAGTGGGGCAATGTTTGTTTCCACTTTTTGGGCTTAGCTACAGGAAAGTATTTGTTCAGTGTTGACTTTAAAGTAATTGTCTAATCAACCTAGTGATGGAATTTCACCGGCTGTTTGCAATAAAGAGTCAGAGATGGAGCATGAAGACAGGCTATGCCTCTGCTTTCCATGCACTGCACAGCGTATCGAGTGAATAGGCATTGCCAGGTTCCCTTTGCAAAGTTCTAGCCCTGGAGAGATTTAATAAAAATAATCCTTCACAGGCTTTTAATTTTTAATTAAGTAAAATAAAGTAGTCTAGAAAGGAAACAGTAGATGCAGCTGTCTCTGAAGTCTATCAACACCATTTTTGAGGTAACTGATGTCATTCCCAGAAGCATCACAGTCTAAATGCACTGAAAGAATCAGCAAAACAGGAGCAGAGACTATGGCAGAAGCAGTGCTTCAAGCAGACTTCAGAACGCAGCGGACTGCAGAGTCTGTCAGAAGCTGTGCGGCTCTTAACAGTGGTTTTCTGTTTATTTAGCTTTAAGCTCTACTCTCATTCCTTATAGACTCCATCTTTACCCATTCAATAGCTGAGACCAAAGAGTGCTGACTCTCAGAGATGCCTAATAGTAGGTTATTTTTAGCCTCTTGTCACTGTCACTCCTGTAACGGGAAAGGTAGTGGGATTCAGCTTACCAATATGCTGATCATTTCTTTGGAGTGTGAAACCTAGCACTGTGGGCTACAACCCGAAACATGCTTTCTCTTCATGCTACTGGAAAAACGTTGAAAAGACCTCTAAACTGTGTCCTAAATGAGCAGCCAAAAATAAATCAATTAATCCTCTGTTAGCTGGCAGAGCCAGCTATTTCAGCCTCTGATGTGCTCTGCAACATATAGAGACAAACACGATTAAATTGATTAACACCCAGGAAAGACCCAGTTCCTCAACTGACTTGTTCCATGACATTGGGAAAATTACTTGCGCTCTTCTTTTATATCTGTTTCAGCTCCTATGCCTTGCTTCTTGGGGAGGCTACAATCCAGTCTGACCGAAATGTGGCCATTCAGAGCCAAGGGAGAGAAGCATCAGAAGCAAGTAGAACTTAGGGCAGACTTTCTGTAAATCATTGTGAACTTTGCCGAAGTGCTGGCTCAGTGTTCTCTCCTTCTTGCCAAAACCCCACCATTTACTCTTCAGTGCTAGGAGATATCAATGTAATGACCGTAGTCATTAATACTGAATTCATACCTGTGTTTAATGCTAGTTCAAATTACATATGTGAGGTGTTCTACTGCCTGAAAAAAAATGAATAACACTTAAAGAACTCGGACCATATCATCTTTGTAAAATATACAGCCATTCTGCAATCCATGCATGGTACTGTCTCTTTGTTTGGTAAAACTGCAAAAACTGTAAATTTACTGTACAAAATGTCAAATAGGAAACTGATAATTCCTTTGAATGCAACAATTTTGTTCAAAATGTGATAATTTACTTATCTGATTTTGTATTCTGACTCAATACTAATGACTTTCATCTACATCATGCAAACAAAAAAACCATTTGGTATTGATGTCAGCACTGCTACCGTGATAGCTTATTGGCCAGGATGTTCAAATCATATTCATAATTTTTAAATCCTAGATAATTTCTTTTTTGGGGCATCCACTTCTGCATTTTGACGTACGTCTCTAACCCCAAGAGAACCAGAGGAAAACATTAATTTAAAATAAGAGAGGACATGCATTCACAATCATACTACAGGGAGAAAGGCTGTACTGGCATTGGCTAGATAAGCTAATAGGCCTTTTCACCTCTCATTCTTGCGATTTAGTGATAAATGAATTGTATGCAATGTTTATTTCTGCAAATGATTGCTTTTAGTATAGAAGAGAATATTGATTCAGTTAGCAAAGGAAAAACAACACTGAAAGTAATACTCCAGCAACTATTTATTCCACTGTTAAGCTCAAGAGAGTGAGCCTCTAGCCTGCAAGAAGATGAAGAGGAGAAGTGTGAAAACTGTGGGGGGTTTTAGCCAAACAGCTATTAGAAATGTCTTTGCATCTCACAGAGTCAAAAGTCTGTACAATGCTGATGTGATAAGGGGTAGACCTTCAGTGAATGTAAACAAAAGCAGCTTTGCAACAGATGACAATTGCCATGGGTACATAAGTAGTTGTATTCCCAAAAGGTATGGGGTGAAGAAGAAATCTTGGATGTGATGTTTCTCTGGGTTAGCTTGGCATTGCCTGCTGTGGGGTTCCTCCTGACTTGCACCAGGAAGGGGAAGGTGTGGGAGGCCCTGGTTGTGCCCCTTCTGTGAGATGCTGATGGGCCCCTGCAATGCAAGGGGCATCCTAAGCCACGCTGACAGGCAGTGCTCTCCTCACCCCCTGAGCTGGGATGTGAGAGTCCGGGGCTAAGATACTACAGAGATAGAAACTTCAGAAACACCTGAAAAAAGAGTGAAACAGGAAGAGAGTTTGAGATGAAGATTACTTGTGATGTCCTTGAGAAATCAATACAGAAATAGGAATTCCTTGTAGAAATTAATTACCTGTCTCTAAGTAATGAGTGTGATTTCCTCCAGAATTTCTATTTACCAAATGAAAAATCTAAGTGCCAGGCAGGTACAACTGTCTACATGACAGCACCTGTAGAGTTGCACAGTATGCTACAATAGTTGCCAGATTAATTGCATTTTCAAAATATGTCTTGTTTCTTTTCTTCACTTAATGTCCATTGAAGAAAAAAGAAGTTTGTAAAGAAACTTGTGTGAAAATTAGCAAAAAGCATGAGTGATTTTGCTGAGTTTGGTTCTTTGAAAGGTTGTTTTAATATTTCTATATTATTTGTAAAGGGTACAGAACAAGAATGTTAATAAGCTCAGGAACCACTTTTGAAGGGTAATAAAATCTCACTCTGATGTCTGAAAGCATCCTTAACACAAGGTTGCTAAATTCAAGTCCCAACAGGATTTTGAAAAAACTTATGTACTTAATTCCACTATTTTCCTTTGGGAAGTGTATGGTTCTAGTACTTGATTAAAGTTATTGCTGAGCCATTCCACACTTTTCCAGAAATGCTAGAGTATGTATATTTTCAAATAAATATATCCTGGAGTGTGAAGTCAGGAAGATTTGTACATTAGCATCAGTCTGCTTTTTCTTCCCGAATTCACTTACATAGCAAAGCAATGCAAAACAGATTGTACTTACTGAACCAGGTCTAGGATAAGGTACTTTTCCTTCATATAGAGCCCAGTGGTATTCAGGTCCTTCTTTATGAGCATATGGTCCATTGAAAGCTGCTCGGACACTTGCCATGTGGTAAACACATATAGCATATCCTCTAAATATATTGCTGTGAAGTAAAATTCAGAGACATTATTAAAGCAGTATATCACATTCTGTACATATAATACTGGTATTATTGTGTAATTAAAAATAAGTCACATTTCAACAGTATTCAGGAAGAAAAGCTACATTTTTTTCCTATATGCTTTTCTTATATCTACTGTGTCCAATGTTCTTTAACATATGTTTATTTATAACATTTCTCTGAGGAAGCTCTGTGTTGTTATCCCAAAATTTGAAGATGGTGAACACAGGCTCTAAATTACTCACTTATAAACACAGAGGAAGCGCAGCAAATTGAACTCAGGTTTTATATGTCTTTGATTAGTGACTTAAACAGTTAACCATTTTTCTTCTTTAAGGTTTTTCCTGTTGTTACTTTGGAAAGATGGGAATCATCCAATGCTGACTGAAATGAACAGGAGTCTTTTTATACTGAGTGGGAATGTTGGTTGGTACTATTAGTTAGGTCATCAAGATCACACTATGTAGATCAATCCACATAAAAGTATCTTTTTTACTTTTAAATTTTATTCATTTACTTCTGGAGAACCAATTCATTATTTTTCAAAGAAGCATCAGTTCTCTCTACAAAGAAATTATCTCTGAAGGCTCCAGAAGGTGATCCAGATAATTTTAATTAGGTGCCCACCTTTCTCTACTGGCATAGGGAGCCAGTAGGAAATGCTAGGTGCCTGTATCCCCAGAGGACCAGATCTGCCTTGCCTTATTCCAAAAAAATAAATCAGGAGAGTGAAATAGTGGCAAAAGCACCGCTGCTCTTCTCTACCAGTTACATCCTAAACTAACAGTTGGATCTCCAAGAAACAGGTACTGTATGCTTGAGCTTGAACTAGGCTGCAGTGGAAAAGGAGGCCACCAGCAACATCACAGCTGGTGTTTTAGGCTTCACTAAGAAGTCAGGAGGAATTTAAGCTGCTATCTACTTAAACTTGAATTACAGTGGAGCTCTTAAAGGAAGACAGGTGGCTCTGATAGGCTGCTCTTATAAGCATGCAGGAGTGCATATACTTTGACACTAGGAAGTTTTCAAGCAGAGAAACATTTAACTAACTTATGATCCAGTATCCCACTGAATGAGACTTCAAGCCCCTGAGTGTCATAGAGCAGTTTTTACATTAACAAGGAAGCCCACTGTGAATAGAACAGGAATTAAACTGTTTACTATATATTTACTAAGGGATATTTATCATGCAGCTTCTCTCTCTTCGGTAGGCTGTTCAAACATTCCTCTGTTGCTGCTATTATTTCTTCTAGTTGTTTACCTTGTAGTGTTGAAGAGGCCAAATATCACTGGATTTTTGTTATCACGAGTTTGCAGCAAAAACACATCCTCTGTAAAATTTAAATGCAATGTTATTGGTAGCAAACTACTTTTCTCAGCCCCAGAAGAGAAACTTCATTGCTTGTTAATTGCTTGTAATCCTATTTTACTCATATATACTATATATTTTTTTGCAGATTTTAAAAGCAATCTTTAAAAACAATCTTTAAAAACAATGCAATAAGTGAAGGTATAATTGATGATAGTCAACTTCATATGTATAGAACTTCATGTACATTGGAAACAAAACACTAACAACCATTCCCTGTTAATGAATACAAGTACAATATTTGACAGTAAGATGTGTTATCATGAAAGTATATTTTTTGTATGACGGTTTTAAGTTTGTTGCAGTCTAGGATATTTACCTAATTCATCAAAATGTGTATCAATTCCATTTCTCCCAGGTACAGAGCAAACTAGTCTGGTTTTGAGGAAAGTGCTCCATTTATTCACGAGCATTCGCTGGCCTCCCATATCATTCTGTGTGGAAAGAAACAAATGCTGGTGGTAATTTGAATGAGTAAGTCTAGAAGCACAAACATCTCTGCTGAACTAGCGTCTCATTGTATCTTTTAATGCCAAAAGCATGAACTTTCAAACCACATGTCTATTACTAGTATTATTTCTCTGGAGTCAGTTTTCAAGTAGGATTGCACTGATCAAGTCCAGGTCTCATTAAGAGCTGCGGGTTTATAAGAATTTTTTAATTCTGTACCGCATCCATGGATAGTTTTAACTATACAGCTGTTGTAAAGCTTTTTTATTTCTCATTTTTGTTAACTGGATGTACTGAGTACATTAGAAAAGTTTAGCTTTGCTTTAGGAGCTCAGTGAAGGTTTAGATCAACACATTTGGAAACTGAAGCCCTGAATCTATCTATAGAGCTGGTACAGCTGGGGCAAGTCTGAGGCAAGTGTCTACATGGTGTTCTAACAATTTCTCAACAACTTTAAATAATTCCTGCTTTGCTACGGCTGTCTCACCTTTTTCTTACTATTGAGACTGTTGGACTGTCAAGAAAAGGGGGCATTTAGTACTATTTAGTAATCAAGTTCTGTAACCTTTGGGTAGCATCCTCAAAGCTATGACCTTATATTCAGGTAGGCTGTGTAACTGACTGTGGAAGGCTCTGTATTAGGCTTGCAAAACTCCTCTCACAACTTCATTTTAAACTACTGAAATGAATTGATTTCCTCAGCTTCACGTTGAGATCTTACAAAAACAGAGATGTGTTTTCCTCAGAAAAGTAGACATATAAGGAGTAGGTACCTCTGTGTTGCAAAACCTGTTACAGCTCAGATGAAAACATAAAAGCTGGAAAAAAAAGCCAGTTCTTGAATCACCAGCTAGCTATTTTTTGTATTCATTAAATCAAATTTGAGTTATAGCATACAGATGTGACATTAATGTCCAGGTGATAAAGCGTTTGCACTTTTGGACAAGTGGAAGAGAAAGGTCTGTGGGATTTTGGTTTAACCCATGGCTAGAGATGAGACATTTAGGTGGATATATTTTGGACTAGAGGGAACTATTGAAACAATCTATTCAGACGTCTACCAGAACATAGTAGAACAAAGAATTCTACTTAGATCCTGATGCAGGCTTGAATTCAGAAAGCCAACTGGCTTTGTGAACATTGATGTCTTAGGCTGCAATTTGGTATTTTGGATACTTCAGATGTTTTAAGTTATACATGAATACTCCTTAAGAAATTTTAATAGATAGGATGCTGGTGACCATATGTGACATATACTATACATTGAGGTGACAGGAGATTTTTAACTTGTACCTTGCTTTTTGCCCAATACTTTTAGGAATGTATCCCCTACAGTTAGGAGGGAAGAATACAATTTTTTTCAGAAACAAAATCAGATACTAAGAAATAAACTGCTCATTCCTTCCTTTAATCAAGCAGATGTAGTCCCAATGGGAATGGGAGAGCTCCTCTCATCAGCCTTACCATAGTTCAATTAATAGAAAAGGAATGCACCCAAACTTCATCAGTTGTTCAGAGAGGACCAATTATGGGCAGCTTAGTCTGGGAGATCATATGTTAACAGTGCTCCTCTCGTGACTGCCTGAGATCTCCTTCCTGCGTGTGAGGCCAGGGAGCCAAAAAAAGATGAGATAAACACACTAGGAAAGTGGCCTGAGTGGGAAATAGGTAATCATGCAGGGCAGTGGAAGGAAGCAAGGTCTCTCCTTGTGACTTTTCTGCTCCTTCTGGTAAGCCTTATGCCTGGCTGCAATAATAATTTCCTGGGCAATTCAATCCTTTGTTCTAGTTTCCTATCTGCACAGTTTTCCTTAGTTGTTGTTGAGAAGAAGAATGATAGATGAAATGAAAACAGTTATAAAACACTCTATAGATGGTTGACATTGCACCCCTCCTATTGTTCATGCATCAGAAAGAGGTTTTCAAAATTTGCAGAATCACAGAATAGTTGAATTTAGCAGGGACCTCTGGAGATCGTCTAGGCCAAGTGCCCTGCTCAAAGTAA
>VYZW01005023.1:0-17108 GCA_013401315.1 Balaeniceps rex
AATCCAACACCGCACAGCATCTCTCCTGCCCTGAAAGACAGTTACGACAGATGGAGCCCAAAGACGTGGATTAAATGAACTCAATGGACATTTTAGAGGGATGGCCCATAGATGAATGGAATGATATCTGTGTGCATATATCAAGACAGGGTAAGTGGTGGTGATTAACTGGAATGTATTGGAAAGGGCAGGACCTGGGCATGATGTAGATGGTATAGAATAAGGGGTGGGTACTTGTCCTGGTTTCAGCTGGGATAGAGTTAATTTTCCTCTTAGTAGCTGGCATAGTGCTGTGTTTTGGATTTAGTATGAGAAGAATGCTGATAACACTGATGTTTTAGTTGTTGCTAGGTAGTGCTTAGACTAGTCAAGGACTTCTTTTTCAGCGTCCCATGCTCTGCCAGGTGCACAAGAAGCTGGAAGGGGGCAGAGCCAGGACAGCTGACCCAAACTGACCAAAGGGCTATTCCATACCATATGACGTCATGCTCAGTACATAAACTGGGGGGAGTTGGCCAGGGGGCAGTGATCGCTGCTCAAGGACTGGCTGGGCATCGGTCAGTGGGTGAGCAATTACATTGTGCATCACTTATTTTATATATCCTGTTATCATTATTATTTTTTTTTTCTCCCTCTGCTGTCCTATTAAACTGCCTTTATCTCAACACACGGGTTTTACTTTTTTTTCCCCAATTCTCTCCCCCATCCCACCAGGGCAGGAGGAGGGTGAGCGACCGGCAGTGTGGTGCTTCGTTGCCAACGGGGGTTAAACCACGACATCTGGACATGCTCCAGCGCCTCAACGTCCTTCTTGTACTGAGGGGCACATAACTGAACACAGTATTCGAGCTGTGGCCTCACCAGTGCTGAGTACAGGGTCACGATCACTTCCCTAGTCCTGCTGGCCACACTATTCCTGATACAAGCCAAGATGCTGTTGGCCTTCTTGGCCACATAGGCACACTGCCGGCTCATATTCAGCCGGCTGTCAGCCAGCACCCCCAGGTCCTTTTCCACTGGGCAGCTTTGCAGCCACTCTTCTCCAAGCCTGTAGCATTGCATGGGGTTGTTGTGACCAAAGTGCAGGACCTGGCACTTGGCCTTGTTAAACCTCATGCAATTGACCTCGGCCCATCGATCTAGCCTGTCCAGATCCCTTTGCAGAGCCTTCCTACCCTCGAGCAGATTGACACTCCAGCCCAATTTGGTGTCATCTGCAAACTTACTGAGGGTGCACTTGATCCCCTTGTCCAGATCATTGATAAAGATATTAAACAAGGCTGGCCCCAAAACTGAGCCCTGGAAAACACCACTTGTGACCGGTTGCCAACTGGATTTAACTCCGTTCACCACAGCTCTTTGGGTTTGACCATCCAGCCAGTTTTTTACCCAGAGAAGGGTACACCTGTCTAAGCCATGAGCTGCCAGTTTGTCTAGGAGAATGCTGTGGGAGACAGTGTTGAAGGCTTTACTAAAGTCC
This sequence comes from Balaeniceps rex, assembly GCA_013401315.1. Lineage (NCBI taxonomy): Eukaryota > Metazoa > Chordata > Aves > Pelecaniformes > Balaenicipitidae > Balaeniceps > Balaeniceps rex. The sequence goes on from VYZW01005023.1 coordinate 1,481, forward strand.
AGATAGATAACATCCACAGCCTTGCCCTCATCCACTAAGCGGGTCACATTGTCATAGAAGGATATCAGGTTGGTCAAGCAGGACCTGCCTTTCATGAACCCATCCTGGCTCAGCCTGATCCCCTGGTTGACCCGTACATGCCTGTTGAGCACACTCAATATGAACCACTCCATAATCTCCCCAGTACAGAGGTCAGGCTGACAGGCCTGTAGTTCCCCGGATCCTCCTTCTGGCCCTTCTTGTAGATGGGCATCACATTGGCAAGCCTCCAGTCATCTGGGACCTCCCCTGTTAACCAGGACTGCTGATAAATGATGGAGAGTGGCTTGGCAAGCTCCTCTGCCAGCTCCCTCAGTACTCTCGGGTGGATCCCATCCGGCCCCATAGACTTGTGAGTGTCCAGGTGGTGTAGCAGGTCGTTAACCGCTTCTTCCTGTATTATGGGGGGTTTATTCTGCTCCCTGTCCCTGTCTTCCAGCTCAGGGGGCTGGGTACCTGGACAAAACTGGTCTGACCATCAAAGACTGAGGCAAAGAAGGCATTAAGTACCTCAGCCTTTTCCTCATCCTTGGTGGCAATGTTCCCCTCTGCATCCAATAAAGGATGGAGATTCTCCTTGGCTCTCTTTTTGTTGTTAACGTATTTGTAGAAATGTTTTTTATTATCTCTTACAACAGTGGCCAGACTGAGTTCTAGCTTGGACAAGAAGTTATCTCCTAAAGACTTGAAGAATTTCCAAGACCTGCTTGTCACAGCAGTATGATATTCCCAGTTGATGTCTGGGAATTTGAAATCTCCCATAAGGACAAGGGCTATGGATCCAGAGATTTTTCCTAATTACCTGTAGAATCAGTGCTGGCATCCTGGCTGGGCGATTGGCCATAGACACCCACTACAACATCTCCTTTGTTTTCCATCCCCCTAATCCTCACCCAGAGGCTCCCAACCACATCACTGCTAACTGTAAGGGCTGTACAACCAAACCTCTCCCTTACATATAGTACAACTCCTCCACCTTGCCTGCCCTGCCTATCCCTCCTGAACATCCTATAGCCCTCCATCCCAGCACTCCAATCATGGGACTCATTCCACCATGTCTCACTAATACCAATGATATCATAGTTATAGGAACTAACCAACGCTTCATGCTGTTTTTTTCCTCATACTGCATGCATTGGTGTACAAGCATTTCAGATATTTTCCTGAGTGATCCATGCTCCCAGGACCAGTATAAATGTTCCCACTAGCACTGCCACCCTCAGGCAATGCCATGTCAACCCTTGGCTTACCTACTGTAATCCTGTTGGTATCTCCTTCCCCCATCGATTCTAGTTTAAAGCTATCTTGATCAGTCCCTCCAGCTTACAAGCAAAGACATGTTTTCCCCATCAGGACAAGTGGATCCCATCAGGCCCCAGCATACCTTGTGCCTCAAAAGCTCTTCCATGGTTTAAAACCCCAAAGTTTTGGCAGAGGCAGCAGTGTTGGAGCCAGGCATTGATAACCTGAGCTTGCCTGTTTCTTCCAACGTCTCCCCTCATTACTGGGAGGATTGAGGAAAACACTACCTGTGCTCCCGAATTTTTTAGCATTCTTCCCAAGGCTCTGAAATCTCTTTTGATCAACCTTAGACTTTTTGTTGTGACATCATTAGTACCAACGTGAAAGAGCAGGAATGGATACTAGTCTGAAGGTTGTACTAGGCTCTTCAGTCTTGTGGTGATGTCCCTAATTTGGGCCCCAGGGAGGCAGCAAAATCCCTGAAAAGAGAGTCTGGTCTGCAAACAGGTGCTTCTGTTCTGCACAGGAGGGAATCACCAATGACCATAACTTGCCATTGTTTCTTCTCAGCTCTGGTCTTAATGCAGGTCTTGTTGTGAGGGGTTGGTCTCTCTGATCTTGGCAAAACTGCTTGCATAGGTTCCTCCTGTGCCTCATTATGGGCTTCCTCTACCGTACCCAGGGCCTCGTACCTATTCTGTAAGGGTATCTTAGAGGGTAAGGAGGGCTTTCTCTTACTGCTCTGTGAGGTAACCTTCTTCCACCCCTCCTTATCCTTTCTAACGCTGCCTTCCTCCTGACACAAAACAGATCCTGGACCTGTCCCCATAGTGGCCATGCTGAGTTGGCTTGCATGCATCAGAGATGGCAGAGCACAGCTCCATTGATCAATCTCTTCCTCAGACTTTCAAATACTCCTCAGTCTGCCCACTGCCTCCTGTAGCTCAGCCACCAAGCAGAGCAGTTAATCTATCTGGTCACACCTCCCACAGGCCTGCTTGCTATCACTCTCCGCCTCCAGGAATATCCCTGTGCACATCCCACAGCCAGAAACCTGGGTGGTTGCATGCTTTAACAGGAGCTCTGTCTGTGTGGCTGCATTGTTTCTACCAGGTGCTAGAATCTCAGGAGAAGCAGAGGACACAGCTTTTTTTTTGCCAGGTGATCACCATGCTGCCTGCTGCTGCATGCCTGCCCACTGGGAAATATATATGCTCAACCATTGCAATCAACTGGGCTGATTGTTTTAGCCCATTTAAATCTGCCGTGCTGCTGGGTGCAGGCTCTGCCCCTTGCTGTCTCATCCAATCAGCAGATCTGGGCTCAGTTGCTTGGGGAATGCCCCCGTTCAGTCAAGTCTCTCTTCATCCACGCATACCCCTCGTGTGTCCCCTACTGGTGCTTGCTGCTGCTGCTGCTGGTGCCCCTCGCACTGCTCCAGCATCCGTTGCAAGGTCTGTTGCATATACTTGAAGGTATATGGCAATATTAAGAGAGGTCACAAAGAGAAAAGATGGAACTTTCTTCCCCTTTCCTCTCTTGCCCTGAATGCCTCCCTAATAAAACCCATTTATAAAATATAAATTGAGGTCCATCCGCACCATTTGTCTAATACAGAATAGAAACTTGCATGTCCTTTGGGTGGCTGAACTGCACAAGTTAATGATCCTCATGCCTTTATGCCATGGAAGAAGGCACTTTTTAATACGCCCACAACTCTAATGTACTTGAATAAATATGTATGAGTACTGTATTTAAAATGACAGGGCACCTGTGTGCAAAACCACATTTACTTAGCAATCATATACTGTAAAGAGAACTGTGCTTTGATCAGATTTTTCTTCCTGACTATGATTATTGTAAAAACCATTGGGGGTGGGGTACACAGAACCCTACAATTTAACCCCCATTCCAAAATTACAGACAAAAAATGGTGCTATTTAATTGATCTGAATAACAGAGACAATAACAGTGAGAGATCTGACAGATGAAGAATTGTAAGCAGAGCAAAAGAACTATATGACAAACATGGATGGCCCATGCTCAGGAAAGCCATGCTGAGTGACACTCCCTTGTTTGAGGATCTGCTACACAATAATATATACATCATCCTCCTGTCTGAGGGGAAAAAGGGTTGGAGGATTTTTTTAAGCCAAACAGCAGTCCTAGATATCCAAAGACCTATTTCCTCCTTTTACATGATGAACATTATTACTGTGTTAAGGATGTTAGGAAGGTGTTTGGGGTAAGAAAATTCTGTGAGCTTTGTCACACACTGCATAGCCATAAATGTACATATTATTGCCAGGTCTACTTGTCTCACAACTGTGCAGGCAACCTGGGGACAAGGATAAGGTACCCCAGCTACAGAGTGCTGTGTAAGCCCGGTGAATGTTTATAGATGCACAAGGCCCTGGCTGTTAAGAACCAAATTGGTTCTTTGGCTATGATTTTCTGTGAGAAGTGTAAGGACTATGTAGGCCATGATGGCTACTTTGTTGTTAGTCAGCTTCTAAATAAAAAAAAATGGATGTGCAATTAATCACCCAAGGGGGTAAACACATGTGCATAGAAGTACCCATTGTGAGAATATGTTTCATAGAGTCTTTAATTCTTTTAGTCATCAAACTGAGCAACTTTCCCCAAGTTTTGTGTATTGCACCAGGCACATGAAGGACAAGAAGTTAATTAGTAGTAGTCAGCATGAATTCACCAAGTCATGCTTGATAAGCTTCTATGATGAAATGACTGGCCTGGTTGATGAGGGGAGAGCAGTGGATATCGTCTACCCAGACTTCAAGTAAGGCTTTTGACACTTTCTGTCAGAGAATCCTCATAGAGAAGCCACTGAAGTATGGGTTGGATGAGCAGACAGTGAGGTGGATTGAAAACTGCTTGAATGGCTGGGCCCAAAGAGTGGTGGTCAGTGGCATAAAGTTGGAGGCTAGTAACTAATGTTGTACCCCAGGGGGTAAAAGCTGGGTCAAATCCTGTTTAACATCTTCATTAATGATCTGGATGATGGGGCAGCAGCAAGTCTGCTGATGACACAAAACTGAGAGGAGTGGCTGATATGCCAGAGGTTTGTGCTGCCATCCAGAGGTACCTCGAAGGCTGGAGAAATGGGCTGACAGCAACCTCATGAAGTTCAACAAGCAGAAGCCCAAAGTCCTGCAGCTGGGGAGGAATAACCCCATGCAACAATATATGCTGGGGGCTGACTGTCTGCAATGCAGCTTTACAGAAAAGGACCTGGGGGTCTTGGTGGACACCAAGTTGAACACGAGCCAGTGATGTGCCCTTGCAGCAAAGAAGGTGAATGGTATCCTGGGCTGCATTAGGTAAAGTATTGCCAGCAGGATGGGGGAGGGGATCCTTCCGCTCTACTCAGCACTGGTGAGGCCACACCTGGAGAGCTGTGTCCAGTTCTGCACTCCTCAGTACAAGAGAGACGTGGCCATAGTGGAGAGACTTCAAAGAAGGCCACAATGATAATAAAAAAATAAAAACTGGAGCACCTCACATATGAGGAAAGGCTGGGAGGCTAGGACTATTCAGTCTGGAGAAGAGAATGGTCAAGGGGGATCTTATCAATGTATATAAATATCTGAAGGGAGGGTGCAAAGTAGACAGAGCAAGGCTCTTTTCCATGCTGCCCAGTTACAGGACCAGAGGCAGTGGGCACAAACTGAAACATAGGAGGTTCCTTCACGTTCCATCAGGAAACACTTTTTTACTGTGAGGGTGACTGAGCACCGGAACAGGTTACCCAGGGATGTTGTGGAGTCTCCCTCCTTAGAGATACTGAAAAGCTGCCTAGACATGGTTCTGGGCAACAGGCTTTAGCAGGTGTGTTGGACCAGACGACCTCCAGAGGTGCCTTCCAACCTGAACCATTCTGTGATTGAGGGCTGCAAAGGTTATTTCCACCATTTTATCAACACTGCTGAAAATCAATGTTATGTGGGTCCTATTCCACCACCAGAATATTATGGGGTATATAGCATGATGCCTGAAGAGAAAAATCAATTCTTGGCATGGCAGACTTATAATCAGGAGATTTCTGACTTTAAAAAAAACCTCAATTATTATTGCCAGTCGATTGTAAAATTGTTGAGGGAGGCCTGCCTATCATACAGGAATGAGATTATGATGATGACACATTATGCAAGAAAAGGGCCAGTAAAAAGGTGAAGGTTTATCACTCTGTAGATCCCTTTGAGGCCTCTACTTGAACATCCACATACCGGTTTGTGTTCCTTAAACACGGTTGCACTCCTTGGCAAGACTCCTTGGCAAGGTGGTGAATAGTAAGTAGAATCCTACTTTGATGTCTGTGCAGTCATTGATGAGGCGCCAACAGCTTTCGAATTTACTGGGCACTTTTTTCCAGGCTGTACCAAATGCTACCATGGAATCCTCTGGTGGGGGACACCTTTGGATGTTTGTATTATACAACATGACAAAAGGTGTACCACCTAAAGAGTTTTAAAATCAGATCTATATGGGAGCATGAGTGGGTCGCTATGACAAAATTAGATGGGGAGCTTGCAGAGTTCTTACCAGGAGAATGCCCCCCAATGTGGGGCATGAAGGGTTCTAGATAATGACAAAAAAGGACTGTTGTGGTTTAACCCAGCAGGCAGCTAAACACCACACAGCTGTTTGCTCACTCCCCCTGCTCCCCAGTCGGATGGGGGAGGAATTGAAAAAGAAAAGCAAAAAAAAGTAAAATTAATGGGTTGAGATGAAGACAGTTTAATAGGACAGAAAAGGAAGGGAAAATTATAATAAGAATAATAATGATAAAAGAATATACAAAGTAAGTGATGCACAATGCAATTGCTCACCACCAGCTGACTGACGCCTAGCCAGTCCCCAAGCAGCAGTCCTCCCCCTACCAACTCCCCCCGTTTTATATACTGAGCATGATGTCATATGGTATGGAATAGCCCTTTGGCCAGTTTGGGTCAGCTGTCCTGGCTATGCCCTCTCCCAGTTTCTTGCTGGCAGGGCATGGGAAGCTGAAAAGTCCTTGACTAGGGTAAACACTATTTAGCAACAATGAAAACATCAGTGTGTTATCAACATTATTCTCACACTAAATCCAAAACACAGCACTATGGCAGCTACTAGGAAAAAAAAATTAACTCTATCCCAGCCGAAACCAGGACAATATCCACCTTTTATTCTATACCATCTACGTCATGCCTAGGTCCCACACTTTCCAATACATTCCAATTAATCACCACCACTTTTCCTATCCTTTGATATATATGCACAGATATCATTCCCTTAGTCTATGGGCCATCCGTCTAAAATATTCATTGAGTTCATTCAGTCCATGACTTTGGGCTCCATCTGTCATCACAGTCTTTCAGGGCAGGAGAGATTGTGTGTGGTGTTGGATTGTAGCATGCTGAAGCCAGTTCCAGGTTCCATCACTGCTGCACTTCGCTCGGTTTCATCAAAGTTCATTCTTCATTAATCTGGGTGATTCTTACTGTAATACTGCTGATATGGCATTATAGCAACCATAAAAGTGATGACATACAGTATTATATAGCAAATAACATCATACAGTTTAATTCATTGGCTATTCTCACCCAAAATCAAACCCCCTTGAGGTACACATCGGAATTCCCCATCCTCCTGCATCACCCACCAAGTGCACCGAGGTCCTGGAGTAAAAGCAATCCCATGAATAGGTTTGGCTTTGCCTGAGGAAGGAGTAACCCAGACTGTCGTCCCCAGCATACATTTTACGTGCACTAGCTCAAACAGAATCTAATATATAGTGTTAGTAGCAAGGCCTGTTGAAGCCTTGGGCTACAAACTGTGAACTTGTACCTAGGTACGCTGACCTTATGCTGAACTCCCACTTAGCTACATGAAAGAAGGCCCTGAAACCAGTGCAAATCAGAAAGACAAGGCAGCCACAACCATCAGCAGAAGCTGCCTCCATTAAGATAATAGAAGGAATGTCCTGTCTGGAGACAGAGAAAGGAACCAATAAGGAACAAGAAGACCCCAAACCCAAATATTGGTATTGGATGGAACCGTCGCGTGAGGGGAGGGGAACTTAAATTGTAAGGGTATAATTGCCCAGGGATTTCTTTGTTCAGGGTCCACCTCTGGAGGGACCCAGCTCGAGCTGTCATTTACCACTGTACCACTCAATAAATTCATCTGATGTATGTCACGTCGAAGACTCTGCTTCAGGGAAACCTAGGGTCGAGCCTGAGGGGAGAGAACGTGCCTGAAAGTGAGTGAGCGTGTGCAGGGAGACAAAAAGGGGCACCTGTCAGCTCAGTGGAGCTGCCTGCTGAGAAGGGACTCCAGTCCTAGCAGTTAAAGTCTCAAGGGGAGCATGTGCAACTCCCTGAATGGTGTGTGAATGCTTGGGTAGCAGCTGCTCCTTTAACAGTCCTGTACATGCCACATGATGGCACTCAAGATGATCTGCTCCGTAACCTTCCCCAGCACTGAGGTTAGGCTGACAGGCCTGTAGTTCCCCCTCCTTCCGACCCTTCTTGTAGATGGACATCACATTTGCTAATCTCCAGTCAACTGGGACCTCCCCGGTTAGCCAGGACTGCTGATAAAGGATTGAAAGTGGCTTGGTGAGCACTTCTGCCAGCTCCCTCAGTACCCTTGGGAGGATGCCATCTGGTCCCATAGACTTGTGTATGTCTAAGTTGTGTAGCAGCTTGCTAACCATTTACCCTTGGATTATGGGCGTTTCATTGTGCTCCCTGTCCCTGACTTCCAGCTCAGGGGCCGGGTACCTGGAGAACAATTGGTCTGACTGAGGCAAAGAAGGCATTAAGTACCTCAGCCTTTTCCTCACCCTTTGTCACTATGTTTCCCCCTGCATCCAATAAAGGATGGAGATTCAACTTAGTCCTCCTTTTGTTGTGAATGTATTTATAGAAACATTTTCTATTGCCTTTTATTGCAGTAGCCAAATTAAGTTCTAGTTGGACTGGTGTCCCAGTGTCTGAACAGTAACCCTTCCCTCGTGGAGCTGCTGATCTGGTCCTCCCCCCAGCAGAGGAAAGCAATACTCTGCACTGCTTCTGATGATCTGATAAAGGCCTTTTCTGAAATTGCCCTGAAAACCTTGAAGGGGAACATTCCATTAACACCCCACCAGACAGGCATGCTGAAGAAAGGTAACTTGAGTAGTAGATGTATCCTTGAAATGAAGGAAACTACTGGTGAAGCAAGCTAGTGGGTTTATTTGTCTCTTCCAAGTTTTGCTCTTCCACTCACCACATTGGTAAAGCAGTGATAGAATATATGGAAAAATAATCTGGTGCCTGCAAACCAGCTGGGGCAGCTAAGGGTGCCACTATTACCCAGGGAATATATGAGGTCTGATGCTGTGCACTCTTTGGATGCTGAAATGAGAGACATTCTCCAGAAACTAGGCTTGATGGCCCACAAGAAAGCTAAGGTGTATGCAGCTGCTTTTCAGATGTACTTGGCACATGTGAAGCAGTGATCAGGAAAGGGGGAAACTAACCCTTGTTCTTCTTGAAGAAAAGAAAACAGACATGGAAAAGCCCCTTGAGACTCCCAAGGACATGTTTTTCAGGAAGTTTTGGATAATATGCATCCATGGTTTTGGAATAATGCACAAATGCTCCTGGGTAAGCTAGGGCAACAAAAGCTTATTTCATCTTGAGACAAACAGGGAAATTTTGTATACAGAGGACATGTCATCAAGGGGGTCCAGCCTACTTAATTTAGTCTGATGCACGCTTCAGACTTCTGCCTCTTCTAGCTGGAGAACACCTAAAGGCTGGAATGTTTTTATGAAAACCATGGCCATGGTGAATGTCTTGTTTTCTGCCATAGGTCATACAGCAAACTGAGGTCTCTTGGAACAACTAAAAGTGACTGAAGAGGACTGAGAAGCACCACAAGGACCACCTAAGAAAAGAAAGATACTTAAAGCCCGGTGGCTCACTCTGTAAAGTTTACCGTTGATAATAAAGATTCAAAACATTCTTAAACTTTGCCATCTGCAGTGTGAAAAAAAAATGGTGGTCATGGTGGTTGAAGAACACACACAGCCCATTAGTTGCTTTGTAAGTTTTATTTAAAGGATACTTTTATGAAAATCGTTACAGGAGATGCATGACTGGGTCTTCTGGAACATATTTTGAGTGGCTCTGTTCATAGGGAATACTCCATATCTTACAAAATGCATCACCATCTGATCATTTCCTACTAAATTACTTGAATACAATTTTAAAGGCCATTCAGAAAGTAGTCTCTTGTTATGCTGATGTAGGAAAAAGACACAATGAGGATATGCTGCACTTGCTTCCTCTGGAAAGCAATATACAGTGTTGTGTTTTAAAAAGGACATGGTGCTTTCAGGAAGAAGAGCACTCTTTCGAGGGTAGCCATATGAGTAAAAAATTTCTGCTGTGCCAGGCAAATTGCTAGCCAGTGCTTTCCAGGTTGGCTATGTTCATAACCACTTACTGGTGTCATGGTTTAACGCCAGTCAGCAACTAAGCACCACACAGCCGCTCACTCACCCTCCCCCCGCCAGTGGGATGTGGGAGAGAATTGGGAAAAAAAAGTAAAACCCATGGGTTGAGATAAAGGCAGTTTAATAGGACAGAAAAGGAAGGGAAAATAATAATAATAATAATGATAAAAGAATATACAAAATAAGTGATGCACAATGCAATTGCTCACCACCCGCCGACCGATGCCCAGCCAGTCCCCGAGCAGCGATTGGTTCCCCCTGGCCAGCTCCTTCCAGTTTATATACTGAGCATGACATCATATGGTACACAATACCCCTTTGGTCAGTTTGGGTCAGCTGTCCTGCCTATGCTCCCTCCCAGTTTCCTGTGGACCTGGCAGAGCACGGGAAGCTAAAATGTCCTTGACTACTGTAAGCACTACTTAGCAACAACTAAAACATCAGTGTGTTATCAGCATTATTCTCATACTAAATCCAAAACACAGCACTATACCAGCTACTAGGAAGAAAATGAACTCTATCCCAGCTGAAACCAGGACAACTGGTTTTGGAGAAACACAGACCCTACGGAGCCAGTTGCTTGGGTAAATATCTAGAAATGTTTCTCTGGCAAAGGAGCTGCTGAAAAAAACCCAAGAGAGCTGTTTGGTGTCCATCCTCACATGTAGTAGAAGAGCACATGTCTCTTCTGGTTGATTTCTATCATGTTGTCAAATACACCATAGGTGATCATATTAACAGTGGTGCCCAAGGCCTCAGCAAAACGTACTTCTGCTCTCAGGTTTCATGTTTTCATCAAGCAATAGTGATCAGCACATTCTTGGTCTGGAGACAGGGCAAAGGTGAACAGGATACAGCCAGGGGCAAACTATTCCCTGTCAACTAGCAGGGAATCGTCTTTCATGTGACTGCCAATCATCTGAATGATCCGTGTGTATTGTGTCACACAGCAGCCATTCTCAAGATCAGGCTGCAGTGTTTTTGCTGGCTTTTCCTCACCATCCGCACACAGGGCCACAAAATTTGTATCACAACATTGAAAGGGTTCCTAGCTTAATTACTGTGAAAAGAATCATTATCTATGAACCCAATAACATCAAGCTTGGGCAGCTATTCCAGAAATAAGTTTTCCTGGTTGTTGACATAACTGCCAGCCAGTATGCCGAACCCTTTGCCCATGTGGTCCCCTGGGTATTCAGTGTTGACTGCAAGTAATGCCTCAGCGTGCTCCAAATGCACTCCAGGTGCCACCCACACCTTGTTAACAAATAGCAAGGCAGAGGTCATAACCAGCTTGAAGGCTCCTGCTGCTGGGGAGCTCACCCAACAAAAGCTGATTTTGCTGCTCATTGGCTTAATTTTTAAATCCACGTTGTTCAACAAAAGCTTGTCTTGAAAGAACAGATCACTGTGGAGGTATCCCAGTAGTTCAACACTGCTACTCTGGGCTGTCAGAACTGGCCATTGCCTAAACCCCAGATTACTGATCCCATCCAGCGTGACTGTTTCCTGCTGCCTGACTGCATCTTTGTACAAACACAGGGCTTTGCAGCCAATCACAGGGCTGCCTAAGAACATGTGGGTATGACAAAGCCAAGAAATGTCCATCAGGCAATCACAGAGCAGCATGAAAACAGTTAACAAAATGACAGCTAAAATGGTGGCTAAACCAAAATGGTGGACCCTGGGTACACAGCTGAAGGAACTGCCTAGTCTGATGTACTTCCAGGTAAACTGGAAGGGGGTTGTATGGTCATGCCAGTCAATCACAGCAGGCCATGTGACCAGGAGAGGGGTGTGACTTCCAGGGCAAACAGTACAGGTGGCTGCCTGCACGGGTGTTGGACTTAAGTTGGAAGCTGGGGACTGGAAACCTGTGGTGTCTTATCTGAGGTAACAGTTGTCCCTGTACTACTGAGGTGCCAAGCACTGAGAAGAAAATTATATTATTTTGAAAATATAACTAATAATGCTTAAAATAAGTTCAATGAGGTACTGAGATATACTGAGCAAAATACAATTGTTTGTATCCTACAAGCTTACTAAATGCATCTTTTTTGTTTCCTACATGCTAACTAAATGCATCTTCTCAATCTTGATGGAAAGACTGCTATTTTGTCTTTATTTACAAGGAAACATTCTAATACGTAACAACTCTAGACGTGTTGTGAGGACAGTCAGCTGTGGTTGACAGAACAGATTTTAAGCTGAGATGTAGCTTCTTTATTTTCTTTATTTTTTCTTTGATTTGGAGTCCCTGAAAAAAAGTAGAAGTTTTAATATCCAAATATATTTAATAAAGTGATAAACTTATGTCTTTCCAAGGCAGCATAGGCTATTAGTCACTATAGAGGAGATACGTGGTTTATTTTGTTCCTGAGCTGCAATCTGTTGTGTTTCCCATCAGTAGTTATAGAAAAAAATTGCAAAAATGCAATTCTACTACGAAGATTTGGACATATGTTTTTCCTGTGTAATTTATTTTTTACCTAAGCAAAGTAGCATATGTTTAGATGGAATTATTGCCAAAGAAAAAGAGCCCAGCTCCAGAAGAATATTTGGATGAAAGCCAGAAACTTTAAACTCCTAAAGGAAAAGTTAACATGAGCCAAACTGAGGTGTGTGAACTTGTAGTAACTACAGTTTGTAAACTCTTGCTTCCTGGTAAGAATCAATGCAATTTGACTTTTTCCGAATGAAAGAAGGTCAGGAGTGTGCATGTAGACTTACATATCACAGGTGGTGCATCTAGCCACTCAGCAACTATTTCATTTGCCTATATCTTTGGAAAACAAACAAATAAAAAAGGCCTTAGCTGCCTCTTATGCATGGAGTTGTACCAAAGGAGTTGCAATTTGTAGTGTTCTCAAAATGTCAAGATGAGACAAGACACCTTGTTTTGGGAGAATTAGGTATTTCAGTAACTTTCTAGTACTTAAGTCTAAGAAAAATATGGTGAACTTTGCAATTCTTATCCTAAATCCAATGAGGGTCTTAATCTTGTCTTTCTACAGCACCTCTAGCAGAGACAGGCAGGGTTGGATCTCCCACTGCTAATGCTACATTTTAAAATAATGGAAGGAAAATGTGATGGTCTCCTTTTATATAATATTAAAGTGCACAGAACACCTGTAACACTGGGCCAAAAAGTTCAAATCTCTCTTTTTCCTGAAAGGATTCAAACTTGCATCTCCTAATCCAGCATTCAAGGTGGGGAGGGACTACTTGCAATCCCTCACTTCAGATCCCCAGATAAGAGATTTGGAATTCTGTGACAGAGTGCGGGGGAAGATCTGTTCTCGAATCCTCTATAGAAATGGAGAAAAATTGACATTCATTTCCCCAGACCCAGGTAAAAATCTAAATACCCCAAACTAAAACAGTAAAAAAAATAACCCGTGGTTTCTACACTGACTCTTCCAGTCATATTCTGAAGAGGAAGAGGGAATCCTTCATAATTCTCCATTAAAAAAAAAGGCAAAGATGTGCTAGTTTTGTTGGGCATGAATAGAAGGTTGCAGGGTGCAGATCCTGAGAGGACAGAGGCTGAGGCGTGGGAGTTGACTCTTCCACCTTTTCAGAGTTTCTTGTTGACTGGTTCTCCATAACTACCTCCTTTCCTTAAGAAGAGGTATCTTAAGCTTAGGGAATTTTTGGATAATCTTTCTGAGGCACTGAATTTTCTTCACATATGGTAAAAGACGCAGGATAATGCAGTAATGTGAATGTCAATGCCATATCTTAAAAGATCGGTATTGTGGCACTTGGCTTCAGTGCTTAATTTCCTTAGAGGTCAAGGTCAATTGGATTATCCCCAGGAAGATCAATCCTTCGTAACGTTATGGAGATACTGTCTATGCATTATAGTAGAACCAAATTCTGACTTCAGCTGATTAGTGTAAATAAGTCCATTGATTCAGAGGGCTCTTTATAAGAATGGAGCTCACCTGTATTGTTTAACTGTTATTATTATTAAATCCCCTGCTTTGCCAGATGAGGTCAAATATGCCAGCTGAATTGCCTCTTCTGGGTCTTGAAAGACTTGTGATGTTCAGAAAGGATTTACAAACTGCCCTGCTAATCGAAGCTTATCTTAGGATGAATATGGAAAAACTCAGCTGTATTCAGCAGCTGCCAAAGTACTATTAAAAGATAACAGTACTGGACAGCACAAGACAGAGCTCTGTTCATCTGTGACCTTAAAAAAAAGTGTCTTATTGATGTGAATCCAATGGCTAGAAATACTTCAGGAAGCTGTTAAAAAACTAGTTCATATTCCAAAAATTCATTACTTGTACACTAGAATCATGGAGATGGCATACTGAAGCCAAGTAAGCAAGTAAGCAAGTCTGCATTGAAATTTGTATGTGCAATGTCCAACATATTCACATTTTGCGTTAAATTAAATATATGTATATACCTATATAGAATCTGATGAAATATACTGGGACAGAGTAACTTGGATTGAATTGTACCAGGAGAAGTCAGAACTTGGAGTTTAAATTTACAATGGCCTAGTGAAAATCACCCAGTGAGGTAAGTCTTTTTGAGAAGAATTAAAGGAAACATTTGGCAAAGTGACTTAAATAAAATAAAATAAAATAAAATAGTCTTCCAGCAAGACAGAATTTTAACCCAGTTTATTGAACTCAGATATCTCTAGTAAGCTTTCCAATTCAATTCATCTATCTCACTGGGCCTCAGGAGTAACAATACAGCACTTTAAAACGTCACATACTGTAAACTAGAATATGAAATCATACCTATCCAAGCAAGCATTTCTTACAGAAAAACCCCACATCAAAAAAACTTGCTGAAAACCCCAAGGAACTCAGAAACTTCATTAATTAATGCTGCAAGGGGTATACAAATTAGGTCATAGCTACAGATTTAAGATATAATGAGGATAGCTGCAAATTAGTTAGAAGACTAAAAGCCTGTAACTATAAATACAGCAGGATCTAGGATCCCTGAAATCCACTCAGTTCCAAAATTGCTGCTTAGTTTCCTAACTTCCTTCTACTGAATTGCTTATTTAGATTCCCCTAACACTTTCCTTCTGCATTAAAATTCTTCTGTGCATGCCACTGAACTGTCATGCATCTCTGGACGTACACCTACTTCTGTATCAAGAACCATCTGGAATTCAGAAAGAGACTTTGAACGAAATGTCTTAGAGTTTCAGAGCACTCCTAAAAACTCATCAACAGGAAAGTGCTCCATTACTTTGGTAGCAGCTACTTTTCCTATAACTGACTACATGTTATGGGAGAGGAGACTCAAGTTCATTTCTTTCTCCCAACCCAAAATTTTCAACACCCAGGAGATCCCTCAGTACCTACGACAGAGAAGAATATGAGCTATATCGGGCCAGTATTGAATTTGAACCACTCTGTAGCTAGTTCCCTAGGGCACTCGTAACAACAGCAGTCAGTCTTGGATTCAGGTCTCTAAAACCTGTTACAGTGGAAGTGTTAATTCTATCTTAAAGTAAACCTGAGACAGAATATTCTGGATGCTAAGTCATTAGTGTGCCAATCCTGTATTTGTTATTTGGACAATTCTATTTGGAAAATTCTATCTAAATACTATACATCTTTTTTCAATGCCCAGTATCTTGGGCACCAAAGCTTTGTACTGAAAAGCATAATTTTCAAAATGTATTATTTAAAGGGTCTTAAATCTTCAGTATGGGAAAGCATGTGCCAGGTCTGATGAAAAGCCAAAGTAGAAAAAGGAAGAAGGAAGAAGAGGAGAAGTCCCAAGAAACGACAATACATGATGGTTTTGCTTGATGATCTTAAGTTTCAGTGTTTGAGTGGTAAAACATTGCATGGA
>VYZW01005026.1:8397-54525 GCA_013401315.1 Balaeniceps rex
AAGTTTTCTTTTTTTTTTGTTTTTTGTTGGACTTTCAGCCTGGAAAAAATCTCATTTTTTTGACCTACATGCCTGTGGCCAAATTACAACTGAGTACTATACTTTAGTAGCAGATGTGGTCCATAAATAATGTTTCACCACTAACAGGTTAGAAAATAAATGGAAAATCAGGTAAAATATCACTTGGAATTCATAGAACATATAAATATGAAACATTCACCCCTGAACAGAAGCCTATAAACTCATCTTTGCACTTTTTTATGTCAGGCATCAAAATAGCATTGTTTTAAAAAAATATTTAACCCTTTAACTACTCTGCACACAATTCATGGACTTGGATCCACAGAATCCTGCTCATTTGTCAAAATGAAATTTGGCTTGGTTCTTGTCAGAGACTATTTACCAGGAGCCCAGAGAAAGACTATTATTTCCTCTAGACTGAGGACAGGACAGATGGCTCAGATAAAGTTTGCACTAGGCTAAATTTTTGCCAAAGCGTGCACAAATTCTTTAAAGATCCCCTGATGTCTGAAAGGCAAAGACAACACAAAACTGCAAAAATTTACAGAAATAATAGTTTTAGCTTACCTTAGCTGGGGAAAGAACAAAGTAAATAATCTTCTAATTAAAAAACAATTGCTTTCTTACCTTGAATTTGAGTCATAGTTTTCTAGTAATAAAAGACTTATTGTTTACAGCAGTAAACCCCAACATCTGGGCCAGGAGCTTTTCAATGACCATTTTCAGGGGATCTCTACACAGTAGCGACAAGTCCAAGTTTAAAGTCTGAGACGCAACAGATAGGACTTTCACTGAGATCAGCAGGGAAGTATTCGGTTACATCCAAACCAATGTGGGCCATGAACTTATGGCTAATTTGGGGGGTCAGTAAAAGAAAGCGCAAGAAATATGGCGTGAGCGCAGCAAGGTCAGCAAATTACTAGTGTGTGTGATAGCGTAGGCATAAGTTGTTTCATATGCTTCTGACTTGGGAAAGTTAAAATTGAGGTTGCAGTTTATCAATGGCACCTTGTTCTAACCACAGACACGCAGACTTCGGCCAGCCAGTTATGTGAATGACCTGAACAAGTACACTGTTCCCTCAGTGCGCATACAGTACATAGTTTCTTGGCTTCCAACACACTTGTTCATCTGTTATGATAGCTATCGATGCCTGCTCAGAATAAGCTTGGACTATTTGACTAGTGCACAGAGGCCAGGAAAAAAAACCGGTTATGATGGACAGCCTGAAAAATACTGCAAGTGTAAAGTAACCCACAAGAAGTCTCTCTTCTGGGCCAGTCTTGGCATTGGCACAGCCTAGCTCTTTACGCACCTGCTGACACATAAATGCCAAGATATGAATAGCTGAACAGCAGGGAAAATGGAAACAAAGTATCCTCTTCTCTATAGGCTTCCTAGAAGTCATGTATTATCACAGTGGGTCTCTGAGAACCTGCTAAGACCAACTGGGACATAAAAACATATTCTTAGGCGCACGGAGACCAAGACTGATAATACTTTTTTCCAAGGAAGTCTTACAGCAAGAAAAATCACCCAGGATTAGGTTGAACCTTATTACACTGAACACAACAAAGCTGGCATGTTTTGACCTGTGATTTTTGTGTGGAGCAGAATAAAACAAGACTTTGCCAAGGAGGTAAAGATAAGAAAAGAGGGGATGTGCCATCTGTCCCTTAACCAAAGTCAGCCAATGGATGGAACAGGATCAGCCTAGCTGGTTGCAACCATCTGGTGCTACAGACGGCAAATGCTGCTTAGCAAAGCACTATCACACGGCAGACATAAGGTAAAGGAAGTGCGCAAAACCCAAGGTGTTACAGAACTAACCTATCCCGGAGGACGACCCGACATGAGACTAACGCGATGCCCTGGGGAAGACCCCTTCCACTGCCTGAACTGTTCACCTTACCTTTCCTTAAAATTAGTTCATTTGGATAAAATGCACTATAAAAATGAACTATTGCGCTATGAACTAAAATGAACTATAAAAATGAACTATTTGGATAAAAAGAACTATAACGAGGACTTGCTACTTAGCTACCTTGGCTGCTTCTGAATTTGTTTACTTTGATTAATGAGCAACTGTTGGTCTGGTACTTTTAAATCACCTCTACTAGCTTATACCTTGGTACTGGTAGACTTTTATTTGGGCTGGGCTTTGCCAAGATCACACATGGTCATGCAGTGCCAGGCCGTGACACAACTGAGCTGCTTCTTTACACTGCCTATGTAAGGCTCAATCAGAATTGCAGCTCTTATGCTCATGCCACCCTCCTTGTGGCAGAATTCATCACTGTTGTGGAGACAGTCATGGTACTAGCCTCACATGCCAGGCTGAACAGGCTGCTCATATGCAGCAGACATCTTTCAGGGAGCCAATACTTTTATTTTCTTTTGTTCCTGAGGCAAAATGGCATAAATGTCACCCTTCCACTTCCTCTTTAGACAAACACGAGGCCTGGAATTCAAGGAAGAAAACAGGCACCAGCAATTGCTTTTACACTACTTTGCACAGGAGCCTCCTAAGATTGCCAACTTTTTGAAGACAGCAATTACTTGGTTAAACATAAGGTTAAGCAACATATAAAAGAATAGAAGAGTCCCTCATTTGCTACTTATCCTATCTAGGGTCATTACAGACCAAAGGGAACCTCAAATTTGCAAGTAGACCTTGGAAACTGAAAATATAGAGTAGCTCACTTGTCACAGGCATCTAAAGTATTGCTAAACAAATACGCAGCAGCAGGAAAAAAATAAGGCTGAAAACTAAACTCTGTTTTCCCGCTGAAGGAGATATTCCTTGAGTTTTTGTCCTCCGTCTCTGAAGCTTCAGAGGACATGAGAAGAGCATGTGGCACTGCCAAGGGAAAAATTTTAAAGGACAAGTTGGGAAACAGCTGGTGATTCAAAAGGGAAAACAAGTGGCTTTATCAAAACACCAGAAATGGAAGCAAAGAGAAACTTAGAGAGGAAAGCTAGTGAAAAGAATTGCATAATTTGCTGTTTTACATGAGCCCAACCAAGAAATGTTATGCAAACGAAGAATGAACCCAGTGGAACTTTATTTTCCTGCACTACGTGTTTTTGTTTTCGGCTGGGCTGCACAGTTCAGTTCACTCATTTCCTGGATGGCAGGACAAGGCCAACCCTTGGACCTTGACAAAATTTCTTCTAAGTACAGTTAAAGGTAAGCTTTCTGGCTACCTCCCAAGACATTTGCGGTTAACTGCGAGTATAAACATATTGTTTGTGAGCCTCTTTGAGGGTTAAAGGCATTACATATAGAAGCAAAGTGTTATTAAAGGCAGACCACAGTAAGCACAAATTGGCATGGTACTGGCTTTAGGTGGGATCTAGTGCTAGCACAGCATCACACCGAATGAATTTGGAAAGGGCCAGTGAAGGAAATCACAAGGAGTGGGAATTGAAAATCAGGGAAGACTCCCCTTGGAGAATAGAGTTCAGGAGGCAATTGCACCACTGCTCGCTCATGTTCCCATCACCAGCTACCACATCACCACAGATGAGGGCAAAATCTAGAATACAGAGATTTTTGGCATGGTCGAGTCAGTTATGGAAATAAAAGTATTTTGTAGTCTGGTCAAATAATGAGGTAAGTAAGAGACTGCAGCAAATGCCCACACATCTTTTCTTGGGGTAAGATCCCAGCTCAGCATTACTGATGATCTACAGAAGAAGGGTGATCAGCTTTCCTTTTGACTGTACCAGTACAGAGAAACAAGAGATAAGAAAGCATGCCTGGCTTTCTCTCTTTCATATTATAGGTTTTTAAAAACATAAAAGTATAATATAAAGAATATGAGATCATTCTAGTCAGTTTAGACTCAGACCTGAACAGAGCTATTAAAGTTACATGATATAAAATACCAATGGTAGTTTGTGATTTTCTAGGCAGCAATCTCTCTTCTAATATGTACCAATATCAATTTTCTTTCTTCTTCCTATTTCTATTAAACACAGTCTTAGACAACTAGAAATGCCTGTTTTATCTCTTCTTCCTCGTTTGGTACAAATTACAAGAAACATATTGATAAAACCATATACAGTTTACACAAAACACTAATTAACCACAGAAACTCAGCAACTTCATGATCTATGTCAAACAAATAGAAAAAAGTAGGGATAGTCTAAACCCCTGGTGTAGTCTCTGACTTTTAAGCGTGTCTCACACTTATCTAGCAGTGTAAATTATTCCCAATGTAAATCTCCTTTACCCTGATAAGTGTGTATGTGGGGTAAGTGCTGCCAGTATAGATGAGAACTGGTAATGAACTTCTAAAATATCTATGCAAGCATTTTTCTTCAGTGGATGCTTCCTGATCTCTTAGGCATTTGAATGGTACCCCAGGCTTATAATAAACTAAAAAAGGGCTAGGAAGTATTGTCCACAGACTTCGCGGAATAAGGCTTTACTGCATAGAAAATTGGTCTGTGATTTCTGATTTCATTCTCTTAAGAGTAGTATTAAAAGGAGCAACAATAGGTAAACAGTAGTCAGTATGTCCTTCAAAGAGGTTCGTGTTTATTTCTTGATGCTCCTAAACAAAATGGTGGGTTGGCAATTCAGTTTTATCTGAGCCCCCAAAGATACACAATGCATAACACAACACGGGAGAGATGTGATTTGCTGCAAAGATTTTGCAAGATTTGATTTGTTGCAAAGCCACCCAAGGAGATTATTTGCCCTTGGGCTAGTTCTTTCCCCTCCTTTGGAAGGTGGGAGGAGGTTGGTGGTCAGACTTCCCAGGTGGTTTATATGTAATACTTTTTTAGGAAGTACTGAAAATGAAATACTTTATTTTGTTACTTTTTTTTTTTTACACATCATTGTTTGACTTGGGAGTGGAAACCCCTTTTCTCATCTGTTTTTCAGAACAAGTCATCTCAAGGGCTTCAGTAAGCAGGAAATACAGGAAAAAAATGTGTTGAATTGCTCTTGAAAAACTACAGTTAGTGGGCTTTAAAATGTTCCCCTAGTATTTGCATTATTCCCTAAACATGCCCTGTGTAAAACACTGAGCAATAAAAATAATTTAGATGTTAAGGTAACTGACAAGTACTTAAGCATGACCACTGCTGTTACATTAGAAACCCAACAAGGATTTTATTCACACCTGTCCAATTTTTATGTGTGAAGGTTCCCTTGTGTTGCTACTGGAAATCACTGAGAAGCTCCATGGAGAGCTAGGTGGGTGAGTCTCAAAGAAAGAAAGTCTGCATTTGAACTTCTTCTGTTCTTTTTTTTTTTTTTTTTTGGAGTGAGGAAGCTGTTGAGAGAATATGGGAAATGAGGGAACCTTAACTTTTTTTCTGCAGACACGCTGGTGTTTAATAACTTCCTTCTAACAAGCACCTCCGGCATACCAAAATTTCACTGGGTATCTTCTTACACATAAATAGCTCTTTAGAGAACAAAGCCAGCATTAGACGTTTGCTGCTTTTGGGCCCTGAACTTTTCCTACCCGTAATCCCACCAAAGAAGAGCCCCCAGTGCCTGGCAGTCCCTCAGGCACTGGCCAAGGCTTTGGCAAGGGGTAGCTGCGGCATGGTGGGTGCTGCTGCAGAGGATCAGGTTTCAGGAAGGAGCTGAGACCAGTGTTAAGTTATGAAGTGTTGCTGTTTGCCTCCCAGTAGCCAGGAGAAGAAACAACAATGAAAACAACCTTTTTAGGCTTTCTTTGTAAGAAGTAAAGTGAAATAATATGTGTTCATCCGTTGCTCCCCCTCACCACTGAAAGCTCACCTTTGGAAATAGAGAGCATCTGCCCAATGAGCATGGCCATTTCTTGCTATTTTCCGGATTTTTTTTTTTGTTTAAGACAGATGTTGTTTCTGCATGAAGCCTTTGGGAAAGTAGCTAGCTCCAGGTATGCAACACGTCTCTCGGAAATGCTAACTTGTAAATGTTGCAACAGTACTTCTAGTGCAGGCAATGGCTAGCTGGGATTCCTCGCTTACCAGTGGCAAGAGAAACAACGCCTGAAAGAAATGCGCAGAATTACCAAGACAAAGTGAAGCTGAAATTCTACAAGATCTTGAAAAGTTTCAAGGTCAGGAACACTGAAGGGGTGGAGGAGCACACAGACAACAGTAAGGCACTAAAACAGCGGCAGGAGAGAACCCCTGAATCCTGAGTGGCATGACAGAGCCAAGGAGGGCGTGCTTTGATGCATGTAAAGGCTTACACTTCTAGATTGAAAAAGGCACTTAAAATCATTAAATAAAGACAAATAATGTGATGTTCTCCTCTTCACTTCTACTATTAACACAGTAGGAAAAAATCTGTTGCCAATCACAATCACAACTACTTCTAATTCCCAATCTCCCTTAAAACACAAGTGTAACATACAAATCTCTGCACCCATGAAATACATATTTGCAAGCCTGTATGCACAGATTTTTTAAAACCTGTATTAGTTGATCCAGTTTCTTCTACCATGGCTGGAGAACTGCAGTCTGTTACTCCAACAGGAATTGTGGCAGCTCCCAAGAGGCAGGCGAGCAAGTATAGTAACAGAAGGCTACCAGCTGGGTTTTTATGAAAGAAATACCTGTACAGTGTTTCACATATGCTTTGCATTTTCTAACTTCGCAAAAGCATTCTGTTTCTTCATGTATTGTGAAATCCCACATAAATGGTGAAATCACAGTTTAATGAAGCATCTCTGAAAATATCAAATTATAAATGATTGATATGTTGTGTTAACTGGTGTTAATTGACAGTAAGTGATCAGCTTTTGTGAAACAGTACAACTTTAGAGACCTCATACAGTTTTCTAGTAGTCCTACCATGAAAAAAAATTGCTTCTAGTGAATTTATTTTGAAATAAAAAAATAAGAATTAAAGGTTGATCCTGAATTACAATAAAAGCAATACTTTAATGAAAGGTTCACTTTTTTTTTAATGTAACCTAAACTTAGAACTACACTGACACAGATTACACTTCCATGTAAAAACCCATGAAATTCTGGATTTTCAGCTGCTTTCAGTGTATAGTACGAGACACGTAAAGACACTGAGCACCTTTTGCCATTGAAAGTGATGTACAATGTCCCAATGGAGCAGGACCTGATCCAAATAATAGTTTTCTTTTGAAAAAGACATGTAAAAGCCGTATTTTTCCATACCTTCTGTGTGCTTTTTTACATTACTGACAAACCCCTTTTCTTCCTACCCCATTTCTTCTGTCAGCTCTGAATCCAACCATGGGATTACAGGGGGACCTAGACTTGCACTTCCCTTCTTGCCCATGACAAAATGGCTTACAGGTCGTTATGGTGTGAAACATGCCACAGTCAGCACTTTCACTACTCCTGATGATGACACTTGGTGCAGAAGAAGTCCAAATTGACTCTCAAGACGCTGCTGGTACAATTCATATTTGAAATGACTTGTACAATCAAGTTCCTATTGTAAAGTACATTTTTTTTTAATGAACCAAAAATAATTTCAGCAACACCAGTGCTCCCTTACACCTGTGAAAAACAAGAGAGTAGTAAAATCAACTCTACCATTTTGCCCTTTCCACATAGACTTTTGCGTAGAGGCGAGAAAGCCTTTCAGCCAGAAAACAATCAGTAAATAACACCACTCACCCAGTTTGTAAAGACATGCACAGATTAACACTGTACTTACCACTCCAACAGGGAAAGCTAGAACAGCCATCACCCAGTCACGGAGGGAAATGAGTTTTTTCAGCTGCCTCTCTTGCTCCTGACTATCATTTCCTTTAGTGAGAAGACTGGACAGGTCGGTCAAGACGCAGATCCCGAAGAAGACAGCCTGGATAACCTGCACAGAAGGGGAACACACTCTTGAACACAGAGAAGACCAGACCTTTGGCAGAGAGCAAGTTGGACACAGGCGCACGTGAGGAATATTGCCACGGAACTGACATGGGGAGTGGGAAAACATCAGTCCCTTAAATATGGGTAGAGTTTCTTCACATAAAAGCCACTTGTGCTTCTAGACTGAAAGCCCTGCATGCACCTTGCTCCTCATGTATGGGGAGAATCGATGGGAGCAGAAGGACCGTTCCAGAAGTGGGACTTCGCTCCCTCACCTCAGACATGTGCCACCCACCGGGGACTGAACTGCAGCCACCCCTTTCTGCTTCACTTCATACAACTTGGCCCCAAAGCCATAGCATTCGCCTCTGAGGTGGAAAAAGTGAGGAAGTGTCCCTGTAAAAAGAAAGGAAAGAAAAAAGACGAGCGACATTTCCCTTGCACCAGGAGGTCTCCCTTGGAGACCCTGCCTGCCCCAGACACTCCAGTCAGAGGCAAAGACAGTGCTTGAGACTTCCTGAAAGATGCAGCACACAGCCCGGGCTCCGGCGAATCTATCACCACTTCATCTCAAGTAGCAAACAACAAAATGAATTCAAGCTTTCTTTTTGTGATGGCGGACTGTCATTTACCTGCCTTTTCCTTTTTTACATTTACATATTTGCGTGCAATATTGTAAGATTATCTGTTATATTAAATTGGTAGTTTAATCACCTGAACCCGCTGATTTGGTTCAAACTTGACTTATCTTAGTTTGATCACTGCATTTTTCTTCCTTAATTAGCTTAGTAAAATCGTAATAAGTTAGCTCTGGAATGCTCTTGCCTGAGTACCAGCGCATCCTTTCTAGTACAATTCAGAGGAAGTGCACGCAGCTTGTTTACTTCCCGAGCTGGAAGCCCCGGTCACAAACCCATACGCATCAGGTAATCTCAGGTAAAAAATTAACAAAACACAGGCTTGGTTCCCAAATTGCAGTGATTCATCAAAAAACAGAAACATATGCTTAAATTACATACTACTTGTTTTTCAAAGCAAGCATGGAGTACTATTTTAGAAGTCTTATTTGTAAATCTAAGTGTTCCTCCGACTACGAGTCACTGACTAAGCAGCAGACCATCCATAAGAAAAGCACATACACAGATTTTGCAAAACACAATTTATTATGTGCATACATCTTTGCAGAATTTAGACTATAGTAAGTAATGTAAGAAACCACCTTAGGCTAGGGGACACTGATCTGGAATATGGCGGGGGTNAGGAAATACCAAACAGATATTGGCTACTAGAAAGAAATCCAGAGATGTGTAATTGTTGGATGGATTAAAGTACATTCCCTTCCTCAACAATCCTTATATGACCCAAATACTTGTAAATTCTGGCTGTAAAGCTGTGAACGACAGATATTCAAATGGCCCCTGGATCTGCTTGCAATTCTGCTGCCATTGCTCTCCCCTCTCCAGGCTGTAGCTACATATAATTTGCTTGATAAATAGATGAAGCAACATTACAAAACGCTCCCTGAAGCCATGAAATGTGGCAGACTACTAGTGCTAGAGCTGTATATTGTGCTAGAAAAAGGTATTACTACTTGAAATGACTGCCTGGAAAAGTTACCATCTTCTACATAGTTTCTGAAAAACATTTTATATAAAAGTTGGGGCTCCTTGGAGCTACATAATTACATGAACTCCTAATGCACTTTTTCATATTATTTGTTTGAAACAAGCACTTAGTAGAAAAAAAATCTTCCCATGCTCAGCCCTGTTTTCCACCAAACAGATGGCCTATTTGGAGAGAAAGAATAGAACTAATTATGCATTTGCTTGACTTAAGAGGGGATACGATACCATCTACTATTCACTCAAGAGTGTGAATGCCAAAGGAGGAAAAAGATTTAAGACAGGACTGGAAAAAAAAGTATACCTAACAGTGATGAGATCAGTCTGGGTGTTAAAAAGTTTAGGCTGAGTACCAGGAAATATTTCCTAACAGTGAGCTCTGTCAGACCATGAAATAGTTTCTCAGAGGAAGTGGTGGAAGCCTCATGGCTTGAGTCACTCAAGCCCATATTGGACAAAACACTCAATAATGCACTGCAGGGAACAGTATTACGCTGGCAGGGCTTGGATGAGTGACTAATGGATTGTTTGCAGCTTTAACTATGATTCCCCGAAATGGTCTCTCTCCAAAGAAACACAGACTCAAACAATCACACGCCCACTTTCCAAGGGAATTGAGATTGTACATCCACTGATCAATCACAAACCAAACAGCTTCTCTCCCCGTTATCCTGTTATGAACACACCACTTCAAGGGAAAATATAATGATATCATCGGGAATAACTGAGAACTCCTAAAGGGAAAGAAAGTACCCAAAGATTTCAGAGAGTAGGTATGAAGTAAACTATTCTACAAAAAGATTAACAAATAAAAATCCATATAGGAAAGAGAAAATTACATATTTATTGAGAACATTCAAAGCCAATGAAAAAATTGTATAGTGTTCAAGGAGGAACAGTTCCAGCTTATTCATACAAATAATGTATGTACATTCGCTCTAATACTTCCTTTCCTTCCTAGAACATGCAAGAAAACTCTTCTGACACCTATCAACATTTAGGATTAGACTGAGGACCTCCAGAGCTGCATGAGTCTCAGCAGCATAAACTGAACAGCCAGAGTCAGTAACGATTTACGTCCTTTGTGGGTCTGGCATAGGAAAAGCATAGCATGCAGCTACTGGTGGTTTATGGTATGAAACGAATTTTTAAAGTCCATGCTCCTCGGTGTGAATGCTGCTTAACAGATGTGAAAAGTTCACAGCAAGGGAGTAGAAACTCCCTCTAAACAATATTCTCTAAAGTGCCCTGGTGTTACCTCAGATTTAGGATAACATTTTCAAAGCAAGGACCTTCTTTTGAAAATCTGCAGGTGGTGAATCTATAAATGAAACATCCCCAAGATGTTAAACAAACAGTTGACTCCTTTTTTTTTTCCCCTTGGAAATGTAAGCAGTAACAGCAATTCAGAGGAAATATCTTCCAATTTTGCCTCTAATTAGAGTTTGAAGGAAAACAGTGATTTAGAAAATGACAAATACAAATTTGACAGAAAACAGCCTTATACCTTCCTTACCCCATGTAACAGTGATAGAGGCAGAAACGTGTAAGCAGAGTATGCAAAACCAAGAAAACCATTAAAACAGGTATAAAATACTAACTTACTGCTGACCCCATTTTCTCCATTGAAGCCTAGAGGGGTCACTGCTACTGTAGTTTATACTACACTACTCTTAAGCTATGGTAACATAACGACAAGTAATGGAAATGGCCATCTACAGGTATTTTGGTAATACAAAACTCTGAGCAGAGAAAATACTTGTGTGATGGTTTTGGCTGGGAGAGAGTTAATTTTCTTCATAGTAGCTAGTATGGGGCTATGGTTTGGATTTGTGCTGGAAACAGTGTTGATAACACATGGATGTTTTCATTACTGCTGAGCAGTGCTTACACAGAGTCAAGGCCTTTTCTGCTTCTCATCCCACCCCACCAGTGAGTAGGCTGGGGGTGCACAAGAAGTTGGGAGGGGACACAGCTGGGACAGCTGACCCCCACTGATCAAAGGGATATTCCCTAACAGATGATGTCATGCTCAGCAATAAAACTAGGGGGAAGATTGGCTGGGGGGCTGCTGCTCGCGGACTGGCTGGGCATCAGTCGGTTGGTGGTGAGCAATTGTTTTCATTTGTATCACTTGTCTTTCTTGTGTTTTATTTCTCTCTCTTTGTTATTTTGCTTTTCATTACAATTTTTTATTGTTGTTATTATTGTTGTTGTTATTATTATTATTATTATATTTCAATTATTAAACTGCCTTTATCTCAACCCATGAGTTTTCTCACTTTTCCAATTCTCTCCCCCATCCTGCTGGGGGGGGCAGTGAGTGAGCAGCTGTGTGGTGCTTAGTTGCCAGCTGAAGTTAAACCACAACAACTTTTTAAGTTGCTGCAGGAGAAAACAGCTATGAAGAGAAGATGAAACCTGGCAGCCCAAAAACCTTCTCAAACAGTGAGATCTATTCAGATTATATATCAGAAAAGATTGTTCCTTATGAACGATTAGAATAAAGTAAATTAATTGTATATGTCTGTCTCCTACAAGAAAATAAAGACTTGCTTCAGTAGGACAGTTTTTCCACAAGGTGCTCACTGCAGGATAGCAGCCTATAAAGGCCCGTACTCCCCCTAAATTGACTTCTTAAAGTCAGACAGAAAATATATTTCCTCGTAAACCTTTCTTCAGGGCATGGAGACTCCCTTCTCCGCCATGCCGTGGGGCTCCACAGTGCAGACAAAATCTCTGCACAACTCTGTCACTACTTTTACTGAGGCAGAAAACTCCCATTAAATTCACTGGATCTAGGATTTCATTGCCTGTGGACTCATCCTCTTTCAAGCTCGCTATCATAATCAGAAGAATTCCTTAGAGCTCAGGGCAGAAGAACCGGAAAAGTCTGTGCAAGCGCTACTATTATTCATGGGTATTGTTTCCTCTACCTACCTTTGAAAATGGAGAAGTCACTGTCCTCAAGTTATCATTTTTGAGATTAACAGCACTTACAAATTATTTCATGTACCCCCCTATGAAATAAGGCATCTGAGTAGGCTGGCAAGTAGACAGTGCTGCCAGAATAAAACATGGCAGTAACACTCACCGAATTGGCAAGAAACAACAAAGGAGCATGGAAAATTAAGTAACTTTTTACACATTCCAAAATGCTGTGTTTGCGCATGAAGTGCACGCGCATGTGTGTGTGTGCACTCATGCATGTATTAGGTACCTGTACCTCACTCACCATGTAAGCTTGCACTGTTTAAAGGTATGACTGCATTTAAGAGAGAGACTTAAGAGTCTGCAAATATAACCCATATTATAGGAAGACTAATTCACAATAGGGTGTCAGGGAGGCCTGGCTGATCCCTGGGGGCTGGGAGCACTGTGTTTACAGAACGAACCCATGGGCTTCGTTTATTAGCTGTTTATTAAATCTGTTACTGCTCTTGACTGCATGAAGCTACTGATTCTTCTTGTCCCTCACCATCCCAGCGTTACTCACAGGCGTATTGCTTTTATTCTTGTCGCTTCTCCTCCCCTTGCTCTATCTTTGNAACATGGCAGTAACACTCACCGAATTGGCAAGAAACAACAAAGGAGCATGGAAAATTAAGTAACTTTTTACACATTCCAAAATGCTGTGTTTGCGCATGAAGTGCACGCGCATGTGTGTGTGTGCACTCATGCATGTATTAGGTACCTGTACCTCACTCACCATGTAAGCTTGCACTGTTTAAAGGTATGACTGCATTTAAGAGAGAGACTTAAGAGTCTGCAAATATAACCCATATTATAGGAAGACTAATTCACAATAGGGTGTCAGGGAGGCCTGGCTGATCCCTGGGGGCTGGGAGCACTGTGTTTACAGAACGAACCCATGGGCTTCGTTTATTAGCTGTTTATTAAATCTGTTACTGCTCTTGACTGCATGAAGCTACTGATTCTTCTTGTCCCTCACCATCCCAGCGTTACTCACAGGCGTATTGCTTTTATTCTTGTCGCTTCTCCTCCCCTTGCTCTATCTTTGTTATTTACAACAGCAAGCGGAAGCTGGACAACACGTAATCAAGTGCTAAATCTTGGTATCAGAGAAGCTACTGACTTCAGATAAGGAAAAGGCAAATCTTTGTGTCTACAGACAAATGAAAGAGAGACATAAAGAAATAAAAGCAAGAAGCAACAGCATTTTAAGTACTAAAATACAAGCCAGTGTAATATGTCTAATCACTAAACCTACGATTAATAAAGATTGAAGTGCAAACACTGTGAAAAAGTATGTGCGCTACTCAGAATCATTAGTTCTGTGCAAGGAATAGGGAAGAAGACTTGTACTTTAAAGGCCAGAGATAAAAGAGCAGCATCACCCCAGGAGATTCATTGACTGACGTGAAGTTGGGGCATGCGGTCAGACCTTGTATCACATCTTCTTCCACACTGGCTGCAGTGCCATGGCCATTTTAGTTTGTTTTGTTTGTTGGAGCAGGTTTCAACAACGTCACAGGCCACTTCAACACAGAAAAGGAACACAGCCCCTGCCCATCAAAAGCCAGTAGCCTGAGAAACCAAATACACAATGTACAGGAGAAAAGTAAGGGACAAGGGAACGAAAACAGAACCAAAGGAATACTTGATGCAAATGCCACCTATTTTACTTTGAGTTTTTTGTTGGTTAGGAATCTTGAAATACCTATTTCTCCTATTCCTCCTTTTTCTTTCACTTACACAAATTGGAACTTAAACTCCACTTGTAAACCATGACACTTAGTTCTATCAGAAGAGCCATTAGAAATGTGGTAAGTGCATAGATGGCAGCCTTATAAATATCTAGCACTGCCCTCATCCAAAACAATGACTCATGTCTCCCTTTACAGCCATCAGTGGGGGGACGGCTCCTCTAACCAGGATGTCGCACATGAAGACTAGTCCTTACTAGGAAATTTAACTTCATTTTCATGATTTAGTCACATGACATGAATCAGCTTATAAAACATGCCTAATCCCTTACTATATGATGTAAGTTCAGGGACTCCTTTAAATATCATCCTTTACTTTCTACATAACCTCCTATAGTCTTTTTCTTTGAAGCCTACCAGTATTGTCCAAATGTAACCAAGGATGCGGTTTTAAACCAATGAGATTTTATAGATACACAAAAGAATAAAGTCTACTATGGAATTATTACACATGGAAAAGAAATCTGTTCGACTCTTGGGTCTAGTTTTTATAGGTACTACATTGTTTAAGTCCAAGTGCTTAAGCACCTACTACAGAGCTGCGGAAAGGGGACAAAGCTGTGTAAGCTAATGAGACCTTGTGTTTCTGAGAGGAGAGATGCATTTTAAAATTCTGCCTGTTGGACCACAAGATGTGTTTTTATCTGGACAGAGAAGCAACTTTTTGTGCAGACTAAGCAACTTAAGTAAGAAATCAGAAAACCAAAACAGATGTGGGCCCCTAAAATGTAATTTTTACAGCACTGCCTTTCAGCATCTATTACAATTCACAATTTTCAGCACGTGAAATAAAAAAAACCTGATAAATAATATAACCATACTGCTTGCACCTCTTCCTTTCTCTCTCCATCTTCCCTCCACTTAACCCAAGAAAAACCCTTACTGCGTTACACTTACTGGAGAGGCTGAGTTTCAGACCATGCTGTCTTAACAAGAGTCTTGAATGTCTTGTAATGGTTTTCAAACATACACAGCACAGTTCTTGGAGAGGTAATATGGTTGTGCTAACATTGTTTTAAAAGCAGTTTTCTTAATATTTTTAGTACTTCTATAAGGACAAATATATTATTACTTACTACAACAAGCTAAGCTGAAATTTGGTAAACTATCAAAAACATTTGGAAATGCTTTAATTTTTAAAGGCAGAAAAAGCATAATTAGTTATTCTTTTTACATGGGTAAAACACCCCCAACAAAAAAAATTTCCACAGTGGACAACAATTGAGAAATTAATTTCAAAGTGCTACTATATCTCAGCTGTGTTGCATAGATGACATTTCCAACATGATCTCAGCATGACAGAGTGTATGCCATCTGGCTCAGAAGTGCTAACAGCGTGGAATCCACTACCATGTATCGGATGAAGAGATAGAATGGACAAATGCAGAATATACTAAAGCAATATGAACAAAAATTTGACCAGATGCTGAGAAAGTGTTAAATTTTCTCAAATCTTTTGCATTCTTTTTAGCTGTGTCATTCCTCTCCAACACCATATCAACTCAGTCTTCCTTCTTCCTCTAAAAACTACAGGTATTTTCTGGATACTTTTGAGTTATAGATGTCTGGGTGTCTTACTTCGATCTTAGCTAATACACTCAAAGAAGCACTAAGCTCATTGTTGCAGTATTTAAGAAATTATTATTCTATTTTTATCTTTATCTTTTTGATTTTAAGTTGTTTTGACTAAACTAATTTTCTAATAATCCCTGTTTTCTTCCTTACTCTCTTGCATTGTGTATAGAAAAGCTGCCATTACTACTTACTGTATCCTGCTTATAAGACAGTGTAATTTCATTAAACTTATATAATCCATTCAGCAAACATGTATAATACAGTTTATTCGGAATAGATTATGATTTTATTAGGTTATATCTTTTATGTTTTTCTTTGCTAAAGCTTAATCTTATTAGGATAATAATACACTGCACAGAAGGTTATGTCATTATTTTGGCTTAAATGCTAATTTTACACGTTTCAGCATGACTGGTACGCTCTCTGCAGCAGTGGCCTTGCAGTCAACCAGGCAGGAATGGCAGCTCTCTAGGCAATGTTTGGGATAGCTAGCTAAGAAGGTAAGACTTGTTCTGCAGCTGTCTGTGCTAAACTGAGCTTTAGGATAGGGTTTCTGATGGCTGGAAAGTCCCTAGCATTTTGTAAGTTAATTATCCCCAAAAGAAATTACATTTTATTAAGTACAGAACTTTCTCAAAGAAATGGCTTTCTTAAAACTTCAGAAACTTCTGCACTGTACCAACTTTTTCATGTTTAGAAATACAGTTTCAAAACAACCAGAG
Organism: Balaeniceps rex; assembly: GCA_013401315.1. Taxonomy (NCBI): domain Eukaryota; kingdom Metazoa; phylum Chordata; class Aves; order Pelecaniformes; family Balaenicipitidae; genus Balaeniceps; species Balaeniceps rex. Next base: position 24,877 of record VYZW01005026.1, read on the forward strand.
GGAAGCAATTTGGACAGATCAAATTTGAAAACAAAACTACACAGAAGTTTTTCAAAGCTAGTGTGACTGATTTTGCTTTTTATTTCTTCCATTTTTATAAGGTAACAGCTGCCTTCTAAACTGCTGAATTTAGAAAAGGCCATGACTGACCTAACTCAGCAACACGGTGACAAGAGCTGGAAATGCAAATGAGAAAGGCACTACAATCTTCTGAGACCTAGAAGCCTTGGTGCTGCCCTACCATGGCGGTAGGAAACAAAAGGTTTTGATCTGTATAATCTGTTTCCTGAGCACTGTGAAAGCAGTAATGAATGACTCCTCACACCAGTCCAGCAAGGCAGGCTATTAAGTGATATTGTCTCACTTGGGCAATTCTCCCTCTCTCCAGGGAAGGTAAGGGAAGAAAACACTGAGAGCTTTATCCCATCTCTTCATCTATCGCAACCTACCAACAACACACAAACCAAGTCAGTTGCAAACCCACATTGTGAAAAACAGCTCAAGTCTCCAATCAAGGTCAACTTCAGCTTTTGCTTAAAGCAACTCTTCTTCCTCAGCTCACTGCTGCAGCAGCTAAAGGATAATTTATGAGGGGCAGGTAAAGTATATTCATAAATAAAGTTATTACTAAAATAAGGATGTTCTGTAATTAGACCACAGCAAAGGATGCTGCTATTCAAGCTCCACTTGAAAAAAAGAGAGGACATAATTTTGTAGATTAATTATAAACCATGTGGTTCAAGGAAAGGTGATCTAACATGTTGTACTGTGCTCATAAACAAGACTATTCTTTACGTAACATTTCAAGCAAGGCACTGTGTGTTAGAAAGAGTTGTATTTCAGGAGAGAAAAAAAAAGTAGTTCTCATTGTCTTACATCTCTAAAGAAAACATGGGAAAAACCCTGATATAAGCTAACTGCATTTAAATTAAATAATACAAGGGGGGGTGAGCATTCACTAGGTGTGTGGCATTTCAACCCCAGATGAAAACACTTCCCTGCTTTCATTGTCTTTCTCATAAATAAATCTCAAAGAAAATTAAGGATTTGTTTCCTGATTGTCCATTGGTGAAAGCGAGGCAGGGAGAAGTGAGCTGGCCAAGGTCAGGCAGCAAGTCAGCAGCAGACCCAGGGGATGAACTCAGGTGCCCTGATCCCTAGACACTTCTCTAGGCATTAGATCAGGCTGTTTTCCACGCATCTGCAACTCGCTCTTACAGTGACAGCCATTTCCACTGCTTACTAGAGAAACAGTCTGGGCTTTCTCAGAGAACCAGCACAGACCTTTTCTTTCCCTCCAAACACAGCCATACTACTGTTAGCATAAATCCAAATACTCCTCCTCCTATGCAGCTCATATTAATCATAGTTTTAAAAGACCTTGTTTCCTATACTGTGTCCTTCAAAGTTTTCCAGTGGTTAGATACTCTAATTCTGACTAGCTGATCTACTTGTGCCAACCAGCTAGCGTTAGCCAGGTCTCAAATATAATAGCTTTGGAGAGCTTGTCCATTATACCATTCCCACGTTCACTGTTCTCACACCTTAGTTCATAACAGCAAATATTGATTTTGAGCAACACTAGCACTGAATAAATCTTCTTAATTTTTCCATCACTTGTTCTGATCTGTATGAATAAGTCCAATGAGCTGCAATTTCAGTGTGGTGCCCACTTGTCTTCCCAGCATCCCCAACAGGACAGGGCACTGGGTGGAAGAAGCACAACCATCCCATCTGCTACCTGGAGCCTGTCTTTGGAGAGAGCAGCCTGAAAAAGAAATGGCATGGAGCCCTATCTTGCCTTACGTGCTCGTGAAGGCAGACACAGCTCAAACCTCTCTCACTCTTTCTTACTCTAACCAACATTTAACCATTTCTTGAATTTCCAAACTAATCTTTCAGACATTGTTGTTTACTGTACTTCTGCTTTGCTCACTACTTTTCATTTCATTTGCAAAAGGAAGAGAGAGATTAACTGGAGGGAAGTTTAAATGTACATCCCCCTACACATTATGGGAAGTCACTTGACGACAACTACCTGGCATCACACCAGGTCCCAAACTCATTAGATTTAGATGCTCTCCATCAGGCCATTGCACACTGACTGACAAACAGTAAATATATTTTTTTTTATCAGTAAACACCACAAGTTCACTAATGAGCTGTCCTTTCTTCTCAAGAGACAGGAGGCTCAGACAACACCTCTTGTAGCAGTTAAGAAAGCAGCAGATGACTCCAGAAAAGAGACTTTTGCTAAAGCGTGGTACTGGTGACCAGCACTATTGACAGTGAACATGGTGTTTCGGACTATCTATGGCAGGAAAAGCACTTTGCAGATACTAGCTTGTAGATGTGGCAGGTCAGCACAAAAAAAAAAAAAAAAACATCTGTGCCTATCAAGGGACATAGCCTATTGGTCAGCTGGGCAGATCACATCAGGAAATGCCCAAGTATCAACTGTCCTCTGCTAAACCTCTTAGAACCCCAACACTAACGCCTCCATGCACCAGGTAGGTGCACACATGTGCACTCTGAATTCACACTATAGCTGTAATTGTAATGCAGCTGGGGACAAGGGCTGTGCCCATGCACATGCTCGCCGTGAGTCACGCGTAGGAACTCCCTGGGCAGTCCCGGGAACTCCCCAGCTAGTTTCTGTGGAGATGAGATANAAATGTGGGAGGTCAACAAAAAAAAAAAAAAAAAAACATCTGTGCCTATCAAGGGACATAGCCTATTGGTCAGCTGGGCAGATCACATCAGGAAATGCCCAAGTATCAACTGTCCTCTGCTAAACCTCTTAGAACCCCAACACTAACGCCTCCATGCACCAGGTAGGTGCACACATGTGCACTCTGAATTCACACTATAGCTGTAATTGTAATGCAGCTGGGGACAAGGGCTGTGCCCATGCACATGCTCGCCGTGAGTCACGCGTAGGAACTCCCTGGGCAGTCCCGGGAACTCCCCAGCTAGTTTCTGTGGAGATGAGATAATTGACTGATAGCTACAGGAACCCGCCCTGGGCAGTCCCGGCTCCACCAGAGGGCTGAGGGATCGATAGAAGAACTCCCCAGGCAGTTCCAGTCTGTGTTAACAAGATAACCGACTGCATGACAGGGACTGGGGAGGCAGGGAGCTCCCAGCAGCCCTGGGAACAACCCAGGCAAGTCCTGCTTTGCACACATGAAGTAAATGGTGAACTGATAGACACTATCTATTTAGATAAGCTTCTCATTGGACAGGACAATTTTTTGCACATAGTTGCGACGATTTTGACTAGAAACTCATTATGCACGCACTGAAGTGTTGATGTGGGACCACAGGCCAGCCAGATGATAAGAATTCACCAACCCACAGCTTGGGGAGTCTGATCCAAACCAGCTGAAAATGCCGTTACAAGGACACTTACAATGGAGACTCCTATCACCACCTGGACAGAAACTGGCTGTACCGTCACAACAGTGACAACAGTAACACAAGAGTCTTACCTCATGCAGAATATCCAAATAAATCAGTTTCTTTAGCTAACACTTGAACCAGTGTGTGTGTAACATGGACCAGAACAGTCTCTAAGAAAACAAGAGCCTACCACCACTTAAGCTGGCCACAATGAAATCACACAGATTTAAAACATTACCCCAGAGTATAAAGGCATTGGTCCAAGTAAATGTATCTGATGCCACTGTCACATTTTATGTGAGGTACCTCTAATTCTGACTTGTACAATACATACTCTTTTCCCAAAATACTTAGTAAATAAGTACATTCCCATATTCTGCCCTGTTCCTCACAACACAAAAATGCTGGTTACACAGATAACGTTCATAAATGTTGGTGGTTTCTGGGCCACGCCCATTTATTGATAATCTGGCTGTAGTCCATTGTAGCACTAGGCACAGACACCCCTGCAACGGAACAAGGACCTCTCCCGTCCAGACCATCTGTAACCATGCAACACGAAACTTCACACCAGAGTCCTGGAGCAGAGCTGCTGACCAGCTCTGTTGGCATGCCTGTCCTGAGACATTCAGTTCTGACTAACAGCGAGACCAGGTCGTGTTCAACCTCTAGCTTTGGATCAGCCAGGAATCCCGGCTCAGAGACGTGTTACAAATTTCACATGACACAGCCTGAGCAGGGGTCTGGACCCCTCCACCCCCCTGTCACAAGAGCAAGGCCAAGTACTAGATGCAGAGCTGAGATGAGTCCAACCTGGATGCTGCCTGGGGACCACCACACAGGGCTGTTCCATGTACATTCAGGAAAGCTTGGTTTGGATTAGGCCTGTAACCACCAGGAGGTTCAGGTGTGACACTGCACAGGATTTTTAGACACCTGCCTCCCAAAGTGGAAATCACAGCTCTCGCACAACACTCAATTTCCAAGGAGTGGACCCTAAAGTGGGGTGATAGTTAAGCAAAAATTAACTGGGTATACTAAGGAAATGAGTACGTCTGGAATCCCACCCCTGTCCTGCAAGGCACAAACATGCAGCACCAAATCACTTCAGTCAGTTCCTTGTGTGAGACTGGTGCTCACAGCTTGAAGCCTAAAGAGGGGCTAGGCGTTTAAGGAGTCAGCCCTTATCTCTGAGGACTGCTTACTGTAACACATGGTGGAAGGGAAGGACAAATTCTTGGTATCAACTTTTAAATGATATCAAAGTAAATATATTACTTGCTGAGGGATGCACCTTCTACACCCATTTCAACCCAAAACGAGCTTAAAGAATAATCCCTGTCTTCAAGAAGACATATATTACTGACAATGCCAAAGGGTAGGATGTCCACCCTACCTGTTAAGTTGTGCTAGTGTAGGAGAGAGCCCACAGATGTCTTTGGAGGCTTATACTGAGGTTCCAGCCCTTTGCCTAGATTTCACAGGGAAAACTATTTGCTATAATAATTTATCTGGAGCAAGAAATAGGAACCAGAAACCAGGACTATTTCCTTCTGTCCCATCCTCCTTCACACAACATGCAAACTGGACTCCTAAGTACAGCTCTTTGTGAATGCTCAGTCTATCATTTTGCTTTTAAAATAATTGTTTTTCTTGGTCAGAAAATCAATACATTTTACAGGCCTCACTGCAGAGCTCAGATGTATCACATTTCTTCATGTATTACTGAAACCTCAAGGAAAACACATGCCAGAGGTGTTTTCAAGTTCCACTTGACTCAATCAGTTTACCTTGTTCTTCCCACTCCACTGAAGAGGCACGTGTGAGCTCTGGGCATATCCAAAGCTCTGTATTATTCTGCTGTCAAGACCGGACCATTTGACTTCTTCATTTCTATTTATAAACACAGTTAGGTATTACAAGAGCCAGACTATTTAACCATGAAGACTGTCAAAATAGATAATGTATTGTGTCTCACTGAATTACGAACTGGCTGGGTGCCTAGCCTTTTGACTGCAAAGGTCCACTCCATCATAGCTCCAGCAATGCCTTCTATCTACTTCAAAAAAGTTTTGAAAAACAGACAACTGTGAAATGACTATATGGACCATGCAAATTATAATTGTTAATCCTTCTATTGGTTAACTGCACTTAGTTACTAGATCTGATGCCAACTTAGAAAGAGTAATACTTTACCGGAAAATGTAGCCAATTACCTTCATTCTAATGTACCGCTCAGCAGTGATCTCTTGCGGTATCCACACCGATGTGTGCTCAGAGAAGTAGGGGCGTTAACTCACTCTACTGGAACTAGTTCTCTGATAAATTGTTTTCCTTATGTATTTAGGGAGCACACGTGCATCCACAGTGTGATCAAAATTAGTATTACATTTCAAAGAACCCAGTACTTAGTGTAGTAGCAGTTACAACACAGTGACTGTTTTTATGAGGACCATGAAATTTTATTTGACTCAGTGAAGGCATTGCTTGTATCTGCTTCCAAAATATTCGAGTTAGAAAACTAATGGCATTTAAGTGGGTTAATATTGGTGAATAAACCCATAAAAAACTGTAATAAAACCTACAAGAAGTATGGTCTAATATGGTCAGGAAAACATCCTCTTTTGAGAGAAGAACACTGAAACAAAACAATAATCCAGAAAATGCACATTGACTCCAAGTTAAAATACCACAGCTTGCCTTTTTATGAAATTATATTAGCTAATCTTCTGGAGGAAAATACAAATTAAATACTGCTTTGATTTATAAAATGCTTGACAGCCAGTCATTAACCTGCACACATGCACTGAATAAAGTGCAAGCACATTCTGTTGCCCTAGGAAGGGACTTCTTTAAAAGGAGGCAGGGTTTATCCAGCTATGGATGTAGTTAACAAAACATGTATTTCATTTAAAAGCAAAATATGATATAGTATCACAATACAGTAGTATTATTAATATAAAACTATAATTTCAAGAATTTCATGTCCATGGTTACAACATTTGTATCAATGCCAAGATAATGTCAGCACATCAATACATAGTCAATCTGAAAAGCAAGCACAAAAAATCTACAGCAGAACTGGTCATATTTTAACCATGCATTTATCAACCTTGTATGTTAAAAGGTAAACCATGATTTCATGACTTCCATACTGTAAGTGTCTTTAGCTTAGAAAAATTAACCAATCTCTGTATCACAGTATTACTACAGCATTATAATTGTCTCTCTACAGGTTCTCTTCCCACCCTTATTTTGTTTTTTGCTGTTCCTACTTCCCAGGTTTTCAGACTGAAGATGGAGAGAGTATTAGAGGGACTCTTGCCTCTCTAAACAACTACTCAAGAAATCAGAGAATGAATCTGAAAGGATCTCACATACTTCATTCTAGGTTCACCTTCACTTCATAGCACTCAGACAATTTGCATTTATTTTGCTGCCAGATGCAAAACCAGCCAGCTACAGATGGGGACTTTCTCTTTGGTATTATCAGACCTTTAACATCTTTTAGAGAAACTTGAAACTTATAAGGTATCAAAGAGATAATCTACTTGTTTCTTATCCATCTCTTAATTATATGATTCTAAATGTCACAAAGAAAGGGGGTTTTACGTTGAACTGTCATAAACCAGGCTATTTAATGGTATCTTTGTACATAACTTGGCAGTATAAGTTGACTGTATACTGTAATATTTCTATCAAGCTATATTTTTTTTTTAAAACCAACAGAAAATTGTAAAGCAGAGACCAACTGATTGCTGGCTATATTTAATAGTTCTCAAAACCAATGTGGTATGTTTCCCTGCTTTTAGTTTTTTATTCTTCTTAACTGTTATCTTTTTAAAAGCACTAATATAAGAGATTTTCCTTATAGGTCAACATATTTATTCAGATCAAAGATTCACAACTGAGATATTCCCTATCAGTGGCCATTTCATAAGAAGGCAGAATAGTACATCTGTTAATTTCACTGTTGCATAATAGCACAGGAGGAGCAACCAAGAGCAAAGCAGGCAAATCCACAGCAATTTACTGTTTTGTAACTCAAACCAGTGCTTTAAATTCAGCTTGAAAAAAATACAGGAAACACTACTGTAGCTGGACAAAACAAAACCAAAAGTAATTTATTTGTGGCAAGATATACTTAGTAAGCAGACTGTTACATTCTGCAAGACTTCCCATTTTTGGATGAAGCCCCTGCTGAAGAAAACTGCAGAGAAATAAGGCCTAAGGCATTGCTGCCACATGAGCATCGCAAAAAGGTCACACTGAAAGCAACTGCTTAGTCAACCACAGGCAGAAAAAAGGATTCCGTAGTATTCTGGAATGTAATCCAGACTTGTAAGGGCCAAAATCAAGTAACAGAATGGCAAACACTTCCCCTAAATAAATAAAAGCATGCATTTATTTTATTTCTAATAGATAATTATCATGACTGGTGACAGGCTGAAATATGCTAAAATTTCTCCAAGCAGCATTTTGAACTGTTTTGACTAAATTAATGAACTTACTTTGAATGTGTTGCACGTGTAAAGAAAATCTTAAAACACATTGTGTATTTACATCTGACATACTGAACAAATGAAATGTTTTCTCTAGTAAGTAAAACCAGATTTATTATGTCTTTTCACCATGCCCTACAAGAGTTTAGAGGTAGTCGATATTATCCTCCCACACCTCATTGTAATTCGCAGATGAAGAGGAGGAAAACCAGCTTCCCTACTTTTTAACTCCCAGTTGGTTTCTCAGTGATTTCTCTTCATTCTGCGTGAATGAAATAGTTACTGAACTAAACTAATGAATAACAGGAAGAAATATTTTCTCTGCATCTGCAGAGAAGACTAGTGTTGTCAAAAAACAATACAGAAGCAAACTCTAACTCTGGTGCCTAACCATTACTTTCAGTCGTTCTGTGGTGTGGCTCCTCTTAAAAACTTCAGTAACACATGCTCCAGCTAGATGTAGCAAGAAGAACTAGTGAAAAACTTGGATGTGTAGCCATGCTGATAAAAGAATCCAAAAACATGCTGCATTGGGATACATGACGGATTATGAGTGTGTTACATTATCACACATCCAGCAAACAGGATTATCACCAGAGATCCTTAGCAGACAATGTGATTGAGCAGTTCTACAGTAAAACAGGAAGAGATGACTGTGTAACTGTAGAAGAGTATTAACATGCTGAAGAGTGGAGGTTTTCAGCCTATTAAGTCAGGACTCAGGTGGACAAAGACCTAGGAAACCCAGGTCAGTGTTGAGCATGGTCTGAGCAAGGGGTTGGACTAGATGACCTCCTCGCCTACCCTCCAACCTGAGTGATCCTATGATTACATCAAGCCTGGGGCTTCATGTAAGGGAAAGTGTTTAGTCTTGTCAAGGACTGTGAAATCTCTTCCTTGTTTGCAAAGCACAGATATCTCTAGAATGACTCCAGCTGATCACGAAATCTTAAACACTGCTGAAGTGTCTTCACAATTTACTGAAGGACTTTTCCTATAGTCATTACAGGTTTAAGCTTCACATGAGGATACCGGTGCACAGACACTGCAGCAACAGTATTTGGTCTTGTACAAATGTCTCCCTGCTGGTAAGACTTCCAACGTGGGAAAAAAAGGAGTCAGGGGACACAGACCAACTGAAGATTTGAGTTTAAATTTGTATAATAGACTACCACTAACTAATATGTACTCAGTAGCATCTGATTGCTATTTTATATGTTCATATAGAACCAACCAAAAAAACACCCTATCCAAGTTGTGTCATCCATTTAAAACTGGAGATCATTCTGTGATTGCAACGCCTGCAAAGACTAGCTAGGCTCAACTCACCCATTAGAATAAAGACAAGCTATTTGTGCACGTTTAGGCATGTATCTGTTACTGACACTCAGAAAGAGCGAAGACGAGTAGCTGGTTATTTCATTGCCATTTGCGCTGTCTAAACAGATCAGGAAGTTCATACATACACACTTACATACCAGGACTGGCTTTTAAAGTTGCTGTTTGATTTTTCAAATATAATCACAGATTGATCTCTCACCTCTCTGGTGACTGTTCAAAATCTGTTTCTAATCTCCATGAAACCAAAAGACATTGAAACCAATAGTTTTGTCTTTTACATGTAATTTTACAGTCCACTGTTACCCAGTCATACAAAGAATTCTTACTCACATCCGGTGTCCAACTTTCAGTTCACATTAAACTGATGCTATGCATTCTTTGGTGAGGTCCTCATCATGGTATTTTCTTCCTGGATCTTTCAAAGTCTTGGTGTCAGCAGCAAACTAACACCAATTCAGCTTTTAACCAAGATGCATAATGTTGATAAAAAATTGTCACTTAAGTATCTGTAAGGCAAGCTGCATGTGAAATGCAGAACTAATGTATTTTCTTGAAAAGGCTTATTAAAATGCTGTAGGTAGTCTTTCCAACAGCTAATGGTATATTATTAAAGGGCTTATCAACTGGGGGAGTGTTTTAAGGATGTGCATTTCCATAGGTTGTCATTGGCATCTGCGTGCAATGTAGACAAGACACTAAAAAACTAGGATGAGAATGTTTTATTTTCACTTTGTGGAGTCTTCTGTCAGTTAAAATGAAAGAGGCAAGATATGGATGTAGTCACACAGTTATTTTCTCTGTTGCTGGTAAAGGCTGAAATCAAAGCTTCAGTTTGTCTTGGTATATTGGAGTCTTCCAGTGTAACACCTTAGATGTGTACACTTCAGAAATTGGCTAGCCTCAAAAGGAGTCTACCTTTCCTCGCCATTGCTTCCTAAAACTAGAGGAAGAACCCTGAATCTTAATGCCTATTTATGGCACCATAATCGCATCTATTGTGGTCTGCAGAGATATATTCAGCTAGAAGAGAGAACAAGAACAAGGAGACTGTGGTAGGAGGGACTGTTGCTACCTCTCCCCGTACAATAAATCCCGCCGTACATATCCTACACATGCTCAACTTCACAATCAAGATTCAGCCATTCGCATTATATGTCCTGGTACTTTTTCCTCCTTTGTTCAGCCCTGTGGTACATTCTGGGTGAGATCTCACAAGTATGCAATGTTCTTTGAGCTTTCTACTCTACTGATGCTGGCAGCTGCCTAACTTCAACTGCAAAGTTTTTGAAAAATCTCACTTTTTCTAATCATATGTAGCACGAAATGAATATGCAAAGCCTACATGAAGGACTTTCAGATAAGTCACACTGAAGGTCTATAACTGAGTCTTATATGCACCGTCAGGTGAAATTAGGTTGCTGTTGCGTTGTTTTTTTTAATTTTTCTTTGATGTTCAGAACATTTGATAAAATATGTGATGCTAGCTTCATATGCTACATATTAAGATGAGAAATATTCTCTAGTGCAGTTAAATATTGTATTACTGGCTTATTTGAAGAAACTGTGAAGAAAAATTACAGCTAGTAAGTAATACAGCAAAGTCTATATAACCTTTTAATATTTACAACTAGGACTTCAAAAGAAACTGAAAAGGAAACCTACTAGAACTCATAGCACAAGGTACAAAGCACTGGAAAATCATATTTTATTATACTTCATGACATCATCCAGTGAAGCAACAACAGCTAATTTCATTGTCACATTTTATAGATAAACTGAAGCCCACAGAGTTTACTAACTCTCCCATGATGACATGTTAAAGCTCAGGACATTCTGGAACAAGAAGACAGTCAAAACTCCTGACTGAACGAGACTCAATAAATAATCCTTTTGCCCTTGATAGAAGACAGTTGGCAGAAATTCTTCAAGATTTGAGTATCTCCCTCCCTTATAGACACCTTTGAAAGGTCATACTTAAATATAGATGTACGCATTTCTAAATAAACACCACTTGTGTCTTCCTCTTGCTGATAAAGCTATGCCCATATGATAAGTCTACAATGGAAAAAAAAAAATTTCAGTTACAGACGCTGGCAATGAGTGGAAAAGTTGCACTATAAATTTAAGAGACTCTTCTCCATGCTTCAGTTTATCTATTTACCAGATTAAACATGTATTTCTAATTGGCATCTGCTTCATGGAAGAAAGCCTTCCTCCAGCCTTGATCTAATTTTCTATGCCTTGAACCTTCATTCTAATCTACATACAAAATGAAGATAAGATGCTAGCAATATCGAACGATAAAGATGTGCATTCGTATGACTAAGGTGTACACAGCAACACAGGGTGAAAACTAGAGGCCTTAAAACTGGATGAAAAATGCACAGAAGTTCAAGCACCAGCAAAGCTAAATCCTCATTTGGAAGACAGTAGAACAACAATAAAACTAGCATAATTTTCAGAGTGAAATTGTCAGAAGCAAATTTGGACTATGATTAATCAAGAATATAAACACCTAAAATTCTTTTGCTGCCATGATTGTTTACTACTAATTAAGCAGATAATTTTTTCACACTCCATTTGCAGCAACATCTTCTGTTTGAAGTGTTGTAAAGATGTTGTGTTTGTCCAACACAGAAACAAACACTTGTAAATTTCCCTTTTTGATGGTTCTACACTTTGATCAATTCAGTTCCTTTTATGACTTCAGGAAAACTGGCTTTTAGAGATTTATTCAATTTCCTGAGAACTGGCCATATGAAACATCTGATGACCACTAACCTTGGTTCTTTACATTGTTGTCCCGTGTCACAGTTGAGGTGAGATAAAAATAAAGCTTTGGAAAAGTCAGATTAAGCATGATATTGCTTCCTTTTGTTGCCATGGTTCTTTATAAAATACCTGGACGTACTTGGTGAATGGAAAAGGTCCAAAGCATGGTTTGTTCACAGACCCACCAGAAAATGAAGAGGGAAAGAAGGATGTTTATAATGGAAGTAGGTCTGATTGCTGTAAGCTTAAAGCTCAAATCAGATAAATCACTTAGGATGTAGATTTTCAAATGATAAAAATTTGGAAGTCGTTGCCATGCGATTACAGATTAAAATGGCAGCTAGTCTCAAAATTAGGTGTATCTGGAAGCTATCTACTACATTTAACTGGCCTTCTGCGGAAGCAGATACACAACCTTATCTGACTGTAAAGAGCAAAGGTAGTCTTCCAGTGCTGGGTCCAGCACAGGACGAACCAAGCAGTAGCGCAGAGTAAAACAGCTGACTCTCTGACTCTAGGAGTCTGTTATTAGGGTTCACTCATGCCTTTTTGATATTCTTCTAACAGACAGTTTTACATCTTCAGACTTTCTTTTTAGACCGGTTTTCTTTAATTAAGTCAAAGACTTTTTTAGGCCACATAGCTGAAAGAGATACTAGGGAATTATTCAGAAAAGATTAATTTCATGCTCTGGGATGGGAATGTGAAAAATGTACTCACTATAAAACATGCTTGGAAAACATTCTTGTGAGAAAAAAGAGTAAACCATAAACCCTTATTCTCCCCACAGAAAAGTGTTAATTAATGATGACTGAAAACTGTAAACATAAAACATGAATCTAAAAAAATATAAAACCCAAACCAGTTTGTGAATTACCTTGACACATGTTCCACTTCACCACGTGAATACAATACTTGTTGTTGTATACCCCATGTCCTCTTTTCTTTTATATATAATCATAAGTACATATACACATACTCTCTCTTACGTATCTCAAAACCTTTGGGGCTAGGGTTGCCATTGCCTTTTTTCCTTAAAGAAGGTGATGCACTCCACAGCTATGAAAGCTGGATCTTCTCATGGGCTGCCCCAGCTGAGCGACCGCAGGCTGCGCTTACAAGCGGCAAGAGGAAGGCACGCAGCCTGATGCCACTCTCCCGCACAAAGGTGGGCGCCCAGGAACCAAGCAGCAGGCTGCCTGTAGGCAGGGCTCGGCTGTGAGGCCTCACAGATCTGCCCACAACTGCCCCCATCTCCTCCGGGAGGAAGAGGGTGAGCTGCACACGACTGTCCCTCAAGCCCAGTCGCACCCGCAGGCCACCCCTCAAACACTGCTGCCAACCAGAAGCGACAGCGGCAACGAGACAAGGCACACAAATGCCAGTGGTACATACGCCTAAGCACTTACATAAGCACAGATGACAAAATATGCTAATAAATAAGGGCACACACAAAATTCAGGATCAGGAAGGCTGCCAGAACAATGTGTTCCTCTCCAAAGCGTGCACACAGCCGCCTCAGCCCAGCTTTCGAGAAGGACCTTTCAGGCAGAAGGGCCCAGCTCAGGAAAGCGGGGCCTTGATCTACGAGGATCCGAGTCTGACCGAATACTGACGATACTTCTTTGCAATCTCCTTCACTGCAACTCACTGATCCTTTATGACTTTTCAAACAAATAATGAATATTGGAGAAAAAACTGTCCAGCAGTGAAGCAATAATCCACGGACACAAAACGCATTCCTCATTTCTCTCCTCATTCAACTCCACAGTTACATGAAGACAGTAGCACAGTAAACAAGCCTCCTCCTCCTCAACACACTTCAAGTCATTCTTCCCACACACAGCTGCCACTATCATGCATATTTCAAAGCCTCCATCTGGGCTTGACAACTGTACCTTCCTTTCTTCCAGCCAACAGAAATACACGTCCTACTCAAACAGGCATTGACGGTATCGCGCTGTTTATTTCAGAAAAGAAGCTGTTCTACAAGTAGGTCATGTGGGTGGAAGCCCCCATGCTAACCTACATGTTCACCGTGTAGGTTAGAGCTACCCTACATTCATTTTTCCATCTTTCCAGCTACAAACTGTCTCCAGGCAGCATGTGAGGATTTGTGGTACTTGTCCAGGCTGCTGAATGCCTGGTTCTTCTGAATAAACACCTACCGCTCACACAGGGATTAACTTCACAGTATACACCCAGCAGGTTCAACATTTCCCAGAGATTCTTCATTTATGACGTATGTGCTACACAGTGCAGGTACACCTCCTTCCGTCCAGAAATATAGCAATAATCCCCATGGCTGCTGCAGACTTTGAGGACACCCTGAACTCAGCATACACAGGGGCCAGATCTCCGGTCTGGGGCCTCCTCTTTTTCTCCTGAAGGTCAACTGTCCCTGCTGCAGCTATCCCTCTTGATGCTCTGCCTGCTGCAGCAACCACCCACTCTGCACCCATGCTAGAAGCCTACGTTCTACCATTGAAATAGCTGTGTCTCTTCCCTTCTCCCTCACCAGCAGCCTGGACTCAGCTCACCCTTCCTATACCATCAAATGCACCTTCCTGCATCCACATGCAAACAAGCACCCTGCCTATCTCTACCTCTTGCTCTAGGGAGGCCGGAGTTGAGGACAGTGTCTGTTACAATACTGGGAAGGGCTGAGGCTAAGATAGCATAGGGCTTTTATCTTGGAGAGCAGAAGGTGGGGCCAAAACAAGAGCCAGTGTGGTTGCTCCTGCTCCACCAAGGGGTAGCACATGCCTTCATTCACACCTGATGGCAATGTCCCCACACCTCCCATCTCTTTGCGTACAGCAGTAGCAGCAAGTGAGTCACCGGGTGAGACGGGGCAAACTGAAGGTGATGTTTGATTATCTCCACAGTGCTGCTTGAATAGCCAGTCTCAACTCCAGCCCCACCCCACCATGCAAAAAACCCCAAAGGCTGAATAGGAGTAATCTATGGGCAGCCTCTGTCCCACAAATCACCTCCTGGACCACCTGAGATTAATGATGTTTTAACATATAGATTACACAACTAAGACAATTCCTTAAGGATTTTAATGACTATATGTCCAAGCAATTTTAGTGTCTTACATGCTGGCCTTGCATTTGTTCTAAATCATGGCTCTCTGCAGAGATACGTTGTGAGGCTTAGTTAGCAAATATTTCCTAAGTGCTTTGAGATCTTGTAATAAAAGGTACAATGGCACTACAAAGCAATTTTACTCTGAGTAAGATACTTGCTACCAGGATTTATTAATTTTGTCCTAAAGAGAAATCATAAGATCTCCATCTACATGTGCATTGCTTCTTTCTTGGAAGAATGAAGGAGATAGATGGTACAAAAATAAGTATCCATAAAGAGAATGGACAAGATTAGCTATTTGGAATAGGCACTCTTCACCTGTTTATGCTATTTACCTATGCTTTCTTTTGGGAAGACCACCGACGAGGAAAACTGCAAAGCAAACTCCATGGAAAGATACTTTCTTCCCAGAGCACTCATTCATTATAGGTCATATGGAAAGAGATGTGGCCTAGATCTTCTGCCACGCTGCAGCCACTACCTGTCTTCCTACTTTAACAGCATTTCCAACAAACTGAGATATGGCCTTAATTTTCCTTAAGCTGATCATACAGGTTTTAAAATTTTTCTTTGATATTTGTCATAGTGCTTTGGAGGTCACCCAGGCATTTTATGCGACTGCTGGTACACTTAATCATTTCAGTGACTTCCTGCAGTAAATCAGGAGACATTATATTAATAAAAGATGGGGCTGTTCCAGGTCTGATTCATAATGCTGACTACCCATCTACCTGGCTTAAAAAGAGTCCTTTAAAAAGGTCAGTTTACTCTATGGAATTCTGAGTGTCAAGAATAAGTCTTCCCTCACACAAGATATATACACTCGAGGCCAGCACCCTGAAAGGTACAGAAGACACTGGAGCGATTCAGAACGAGGGCTCACGGCTGTCTGCACCACAACCTAGCCAGAGACCTTGTCTGAAAACACACCACTGAGATACAGGCACTGCACGCAAATAAGCATCTCATAAACCAAGTTTACCTCCATCACTGCATTTCTTTGCCTGGCAAACACTGTTTAGGCATTCATTGAGCACAAGACCCAAGAGAGGCAAAAATACCAGGTCTAAGAGGGAAAGATTGGCCAAAAGTGGACTTTACTTTTACCGTATTATTATTATTTATTTACTTCTTCAAAATACTTATTAATCCCTGCAATCAGGATGTATCAATAAAAAAAGAGATTAAACATTTGTTTTCTGGATTTGACTTGTTATCACATCCCCCCTGACTTTCACTTCTATATTTCAAATTCGTTTGCTTTCACTATCTCACACAGCACAGGTACAATTCCTATGAAATAAGGGTAACATTTATGAATAAGTCACAACTTTCAGTACTATGCTGTTCTCGTAATGTTGGTCTTGCCCTTGGTAAAGGAAAATAAAACAAGTTTTCAATTAATACATCTGGCAAAATATTTCTGAATAACAATTTCTCACTGCAAAGGCTGATTCCTTTGTAATGTAATTTTGTCCAAGTATCTTAATGAAGACAATCAAGTGTTTTGTTTTCACTTGGTTGGTCCAACTGCACTGAAATCGTGAATTTCAAATACTTTTTCTAAATCTTTTATTTTCCCCCACCACAAGAAATTGCAAGATTGACTTTTTCATCCCATCTGGAACAAATTCATAATTTCTAAATTTTAAATTTACAATCACATCAGAAGAGACATTAAAAACCAAACCAAACCAAACCAAACCAAAAAATCTTCAATACTTTAGGGTCTTATCTTGCAAGGTGCTGAAAACTCTCACATTTCTAACTTTCATGCAGTATGATGTGGATGCTAAGTACCACCCAGAACTGGAAATCTGATCTCAACTCCTGTGCAAACCAAGCAGAATAAATGTGGATACTACAGAGAGAATAGCTACCCATTAGCTGCCAGAAGTAATGCCAAAATACCTCTGCAGATCAAGACCCTTGCAAGATCCACAGACCTTTTGTGACATTTTATCACATAGCAGTTTTGAGCATTGGTTCCAACGACATGCCACACAGATCAAACCCCGTGGTAGGGCCAGACTCCCTGCAAAATGTGGCATCAAGACCAAAGCACTCCCATCAAAACACTGCACACAGCCCGCAGCCCACCCCTGTGCTGGGCACAGGAAGGCTAACCAGGCAGGCTGCGGATGCTAGGTGGGTCATACGTTGAGCACTCCTTGTTCCACCCATCACTTGACTATTTGGCTGACATATCTTAAAAGACATTCTTGAATATAAACCACCTAGTCCAGACAGAATTTTATTTGTATCGACTTACATTTTAGCGACCTCATTTTACCCTTCTGTTTTTGTGTGTACCTACTGGGCACATGTTCAGCCCTGCTACTGGTTGGATGTGGGGGCACGGAGCCATGGCAGGCTCGTCTCTAGCAGGCTACTGTATTTGGCAAGCCCTAACAAGAATGAAAATGCTTCTATGTAGGTTTGAGTAGAAAATTACCACTGTGAAATGCAGATTTCTCTCTCCCCCTACTTCTAAATTGCAACAGGTGTGTCTGCATACACTCCCAATCCATCCACACAAACAAGGAATAAGTACTTATATATGTTCACATGAAAAAAAAGTTTCTTCTATTAACCACAGTAACAGCCGACAAGCTAAGCAATGTTTAAAAATATTTTTGTTCATCTCACAGAATACAGCAGATTTCAAACCTCACAATGACGATTATGAGGTAAGGTTTCTTATTAGGAAATATAAAATACAATTTAAATCATTTCAGCATCTCATTTAAAAGATATAAATTACAAAAAAAGAAAAGATGGAAAATGTCTGAATACTGATTCCTGATTCCACACATTATTTTGATTTTTCAACTTAAACATCAATTTCTATCAAGGACCTGCTTCTGAATTGGAAAATTTATCATAAAAAATTGAATGGCAGACTGCCAAAAAGTGACAAGATTTTAACACCATAATAAACACTAGGATCTTGATCCATTATGCTTAACACTTATGGGAGTTTTTTCCTGTAACCAGGATGCTTAAAAACTTGTTCAAAAACAGAAAGCAAAGCTAAGAGTTTTATGTAACAACATCATTTCAAAAGTGGTTTCTTTAAGGCTATCACCACACCAAAATCAAGCTTTTCTGATGGAAGATGACTGATTCTTCGTTGTTTTGGGTCTACACAGGGTGCTTTAAAAAGATAAGAATGACACTGTATTCTCCTGGTCAGGTATTTGGGAAGGACAGGGTGAGGATGCAGAAGACAACATAAGACAGTGAATGCAGTGGGAGAAAAGACAGGATGTCTGAATGGTGGGAAAGAGTATGAGTAGTATTACACGGATAAGAAAAGCAGCACTAGACAGGAAAACACAGGCTTCTGGAAGAGGACTGGGTATGCAATTGGAACTGGGATACAGAGCTGAAAGATAAAGGAGACTGTGCTGGGTAAGAAGAGATTAGAAGGAATGGGGAAAGAGAGGTTGCACAGGCCGGTTCCTGTAAGGAAAAAAGGGGAGAAAATACAGTGATAGCTAACAGCAACCTATAACTGAAGAGCCTGACTGGGTGATAAGGGGCATGAATGCATCAGGGCAAAGTGGGAGCACTTTAATTCACAAAGCCAGCAGTGGATGAACAGAATCATCCCTTGCACACCCCCAAAGACATTCATGTTTTGCTTATACGTTGTAGGTCGAATTTTAAAATCAGGAAGTTCAGATCCCACTGGCTCAAATCCCAAAAGTAACAAGAGGTCCCTCCACCCTTTTCTAAAATACATTCCCATAAAACACATCTCATAATTTTAACTCAGCCTTATAATTAATAGGGAACAAACCAGCTTTGAATTAATTTGACAATATCATTTTAGTAGCTTCTGCCTCAAACTATGAGAAAAAGAAAATAAAACTTAGCCTGAAATGCCATATGACTTAATAGCATAGTATATAAACTCTGGAAACTCAGAGGTGTTTAGCTTCTGAAATTATACTGGCATTGAGTCAAGGAGATTTGAATACTAATCTTCTATAATCATATGTTAGAATTAGGAACAATCATTAGCTTCTTAATAAAAACAGGAATATCCCTTTCTAGCCATGGTAGGTCATGAGACAGCTGACCTGAAAGCTGTCTGCTCTCTCTTGTTAGCTAGAGTTCTTTGACACTCAAAAACTTAACAGCGTCTGGTACCTGAAACCACTGTAATCTTCTATCCACGGTTCATTAATTGGTCACCTAAACTGACTTCAGTAGTAGCAGGCCAATTTACTCTTAGATGTGCACAGTGTACAGAGAGACTATAGAATAGAGCAGCTTTTATGAACAGTTTAATATTTTCAAGTTATGTGCAGCATAAGTAAATAACTATTACGTCAGACATACACAAAGACGCATATGCATCTCCAAACACCCCAAATCCCTTTCAGCCTCCTGAACGTCCAGCTTGAAAGTGCTGTGCAGCAGGTCCACACAGCAGAGGTTTCCTTCGTGACTCACACATTCTTAGGACTCACTTCCTCGGACCTACATGAACACAGGTAATTGTGTCTAATGCACACACAAATTTGCAGTTCTTGGAAAACAGCTATAACAAGTAAACTCAGGTCAAGAAAGTTTTCACAGCATGGAGTTTCAATTTGTTTGTAAGCTTAAGTGAACAGCAAATGCGGACCTCTGCATCTGTCAGTGCATATGGCTTCTAACTAAGGACAAAGTTTTGCAAGCACCCTCCACTGAGCAGAAGGGTGCTAAGCCAAACGAGTCATGTGCAGGGAACTGGCGTTGTGCCACCAGTGGGGGGGGGGGTTGTGTGTGGGGAGATTGTGTGGGTGTGTGGGAGGAAGAAATGGGGGCAAGGACAAGGGGAGGAAGTCTGAGGGAGCAAATGCATGTTGTTTTAGCCAAGAAACACCAGCCACTTTGTATCTCCACCCTTTGTTTTCCCTCACTTCATCCTCACACCCAGCAGTCAAATATCTACTAGTTTGTCACATCACAAGGCTGATCAGCATGGTGCACTCTCTCACCTACACCCCCCAGGTACAAAGTGCTGTCATCTGCTGGATCTTCCTTTTCTCTCTCACCTTCTCTACTTGCATCCTTTACAGAACTGTGCCTGCACAAGCACTGGCCATAAACAACTTGCATCTTCTCTAGGGTCAAGGGTCCTATTGCAGTGCCTCAGGATCATACAGAGATGCTAGCCTGAGCATTAGCTGTATGAAATGCTTCCACCACTTCAGCCACAAGCTTGTTAAGCATCTCACAAAGAAAGCATCCCTTTTGCATTCATGCATTTTATCAATTTATATAGCAGCAGTTAAAGTCAGCAGTTTCTTTTTCTTCCTTTTGCATCTGATCAAGTACATTTAGGAACATATGCCACCTGTGCTCTGCATGTGGAACTCCCACTCCTACTGAATTCTAATAATACTAGCAATAATAATTAATAACAATTTGTTATTTATGTGCTGCCAGGACCAGAAGGCTTCAAGACACCTGATAAAATATATGCAAATAGGGGGGGAGGGGGGAGTAAATTTATGCTCAGGTACACAAAGAACTAGGTTTAAAAAAATATACAAATACAGACAGCACTGTCCAAAACCACAAATGAGCAAATCAATTCCTAACAGAGTAAAATTGAAATTCTCTGCTAAGTCCCTGTACAACCAATTCAAACAGTCTGAAGTGTCTAGCAGCATTTGTAGAGGTAAGATTCAGCCTCTTAAATCGTTTCACTTAAACTAAATCATTGCAAAAACCCACCACCCCTCATGCCTTGCTTTACAAGTTAGCAAGGAATTAGCAAAGGATTTCACATTCTGCTCTTCTGCACATTCTACTCTAGTTTATCTTTACTAGGACACCTAATATTCAGCTAGCAAAAATCCAGCGGTACTAGTTTTGTTTTAAGCTACACTGTAGAGAGTCCTCAAGCACTTTGAAACAACTAACCTGACAGACAACTGTGGCAAAAATACCTGAGCTGTGTCAGTTGCACACAAATCTAAGTGGAAATTATTATATAATTGCACCCTTTGGCAAGTATTTGTTTGGAAATCGTACTGTAAACAGGATGCTTGCAAGGGCAGTGGCAAGACAAGGTGTTCAGCGAATGCAGCTAGAGGCATTCAAATGTTGCCTTCAAACTCTCGAGGGAAAATCGCATGGACTTACCTAAGTTGCCAGAAGGAGCCTTCATACAAATGAAAATCAGGTTGTGATTTTCTCCTAGCATTTCACATGAACTTAACCTGTTTCCAACCAACAGAATCTCTAAGTTTTGCAGTATACTGCAAAAAACCCCAACAAGCAACACCAACTACATGTCAAGAGAGTGTAAAATATCCTGAGGTAACTGGCAAAATGCTGATGAAAATCCTCCAAACGCTTAATCACAGTTCTACTCCACCTGGAGTACTGCGTCCAGCTCTGGAGCCCTCAGCACAAGAAGGACATGGAGCTCTTGGAGCGAGTCCAGAGGAGGGCCACGAAAATGATCCGAGGGCTGAAGCACCTCTCCTACGAGGACAGGCTGAGAGAGTTGGGGCTGTTCAGCCTGGAGAAGAGAAGGCTGCGGGGAGACCTTATTGCGGCCTTTCAGTACTTAAAGGGGGCCTAAAGGAAAGATGGGGACAGTCTTTTTACATGAGCNATTCTAATTAGGAGAGGGACTTGGTTTTAAGTCTTATCAAAACATGTTTATAAATTTTAATTTACCTTAGGTCCTTCCCCTCTGAAAAGGCTGGAAGTTTTACTTCAGCTTCCAAGTGATTTTGTTTTTTCTTCAGACTTCGGTTAACTTTTCCATCCACTAAAGTTAAACACAGCTTCTTCAATGGTAGCAAATTTAACCATGTTGAGTTGAAAAAATCTTGCATCATACATAGTAAGAGTAATAGAGCACAGGCTGTAAGGCTTTGAAGACTAATAACAAATTCAGAGCTCTGGAAAATATGGTATGGAAAAAATTTGGTTATTCAAATAAATGCAGGCAAATAAGGCAAAATCTGAAAAAGCTTTCATTAGAAGGAAGACAGCTTTTCATATTCACCCATTCAAAGAGTGAACAAGGAGTTTGTGCTTCACTTTGGTCTCCAAAATAAGCCAAGGCATTGCCAATTTTGTTTCTACCTCATATGCCATGTATATACCTGGACATGCAAAGTGAGAAGACCAGGTCTCAGATTCAGATACTTAAAAAAAAAAAGCTCCACTAAGAGGAATCTGATGTTTTTCATGTGTGTATTGTGAGCAATAACATCACTTTTGTTTCAAATATAGAAATGTCCACTGTGAACTTATTACACGCCAATATTTGTTTCACTCCTGAATTCTGCAGAAAGCATACAAACCTGTCACTGGTGTTGATCTTTTTAACATTTACTGACTGGAGTTGCATTAGCAATTAAACTCCGAATGACAAGGAAGTCTCCACCCATGCTGAGCTCTTCCCAACATCAGAGTCTGTATTAAAGCAATGCAATTAGAAAAATGTTTTCTAAATACTGCATTAGGATAGGCAGGCACTGACAACTCCAATTATTAAATATGGAAAGTTGCAGCGCAGAAAAGACTGCATGTAATAGAAGGGATCTGAGATATTTTTCTTTTATTGTTTTGTTCAGGTAAATACACACTCGGCATAATCCCTTGTAATGAATCTACATTATATCATGTTTAATACACCGCAGAATTGCCTGTTTTTTCAACTTTGTTTTATTACATTTTATTGTGGTTTTACTTTGTTCAAATCTGCAAACTTACTTCTGTGGAATGTCAGGGTTTTGTAACTTCACAAAGGGTTTTTTTTTCTATTTATAAGTTTAAACAACTTCATGTTTTGTGGCATGGTGGCATACCAGCACATTTGAATTTTCCATCACACCGATAATAAAAGATTTTTATCATGTGAGTGTTCCCCCATTTTCAGATAGAGCAGTCAAGGTTTTTTTTTTCCAGCCTAAGGACAAAACAAGTAACTACCCACATGGACTTCTACCCTACAAGTCTTTGTACATCCTCAGGTTGATGCAACTGCAAAGATTCAAGTAGAATTTTATTTTTGTTTAAAATATTTTTAATTTAAAACACTAAGTTTGCAATTTTCTATATTAGTTAAGAATATTATTTGATAGGTTATATAGATATTTACTACAACTTAAGAAGGTCGATCTCTCAAAATTTATTTCTTGTATAAGCTTATATGGCCTCATTAAGATAACACAAATATAAGGTCAAAAATACATTGATTAAATATTTTGTTATATACTTATATTCATAGCAAATTAGGACAGCCCAGAACCCCAACTTTGACTTCAGCATAGAACACTAACATAGAACACTAGACGTGTTGCCCTTGTTTAAACTACCTGTTTAAAATATTTAACGCTTTTGCCATATGGAGGCATGTAAAATTATCTGAGTTATCCTTACCACTATAATAAAATTGTAAAGAAAATCATTCAACTGTAATACAACATAAATAGGATTTTTTTCAAAGGGGAACAGAAAGACTACTAAACCAACTTCCCGAAGTTGTCATCATTTGCAACTGTTCTGGCAAAACTCTACAGACTTTACACTGGTTTAAAATATAGCACTGTTACCTATCACTTACATACTCCAAGTTATAAAATAATATTACAGACATGAGTTAAATCTATCATCATAGTAAGTGATCCCAATTTGTCCTCTCTTCCACTCTCTTCCTTTCCCCTGCCAACCCTACTGCCAACACAAATATTTCAAGACAGCCATAACTTTCCTAAGAATTCCCAAATTAAACGTTCAACATTTAAGTCCAATTGTAAAATAAATACATGCTAATGCAATGTGAAAATAACTCTTCAATGTAGTGCTCAAATACCACTCAATTTGTAATAGTGCTATCAAAAGCAAATGGAAAACATGGGTCTATGAATAAGAAATGGTGATACTATTACATTTTTTTACTGCATTGACGGCACTATACATAACTGTTTCTCTGACATGTTTAGAGCCTGAGAGGAAAAAAGCAAGCTCTGAAACACACACTTACTAAAAGGTTCCCTTACATGTATCATTGCCTTTTCTCTCAAATACATTAAGCACCATTAAACCTCACCTTGTTATTCCTCGAAAAGCAATCCCCTACTTTCTTCGCCTGTAAACTGATAAACACTCCGTTGACTGTATTCTCTGTTATAGTAAGAACACTGAGATATTTAGACATGGTGATGAATTACCTCTGGGAATAATACACAATGATATTTCACACTTCTGTAATCTTTTCACCCAAAAGCCATAAAACACTTGAATATCAGGGTAACTTTACAGACGATGAAAGAGGAAAGCAGAAGGTGAAATTCATTTTACTAAAGGAAATCCTGGAAAAGAGTCATAGTTATATTCCATAGAGTGTGGAACGTGTTTTCACTTTTGTTCTCTGTGTTGTGGTAAGTTTAACCCATATAGTTAGCAAGGGAACTTGCTCAACTTCAGATACCACACCAATGGCACAATTTATTATTCCTTAATTCTGAATCTTCTGGCCTCTGACATTTTCTGGTCATCTTATTTCCTATCACTATGACTAAATCCAAATTGGGCACAAATCTATAATTTTTAGCCATGCTTTGTTAAGCTGCTATCTTTTTTTGTTGTCTAGTAACTGTATCTCATATAATTTAATAACTAATTAAATACACTAAATAAATAAGTAAATGACAAATCTACCAACTCTAGTTTCGAGTCCTATTGTTAACATGCCCCTCTGAAATTTTCCAAACACAAGAAACGGACTAAGTTCTGATGACTTATTTAAACTTAATCGAACTAAACCTAAAAACATTTTCTGCAAAACAAATACAACACGTACTAGCAAAAAATGTGCTGGGAACAGAGCTTATACCTGTTCTTTGTAGAACTCTGCCAGACAGCATATAAAAGTTCATACACAGACATCCTGCTATTTCTTCCATTATAGGGCCAGGCAGATTTATATATGAGCAAAATCAATTCCTCTCTAGCTTTGGCTGCCCTGAATCAAGTTGTATGAACACCCACATTAACATTCTGTTATTCAAACTAGGACCCTTAATCATAATCATAAAACATTGAGACTGCTTCCAAAAATCTAACCTTGCATTTTGTCTCTATAACTACCCTGTTCAGCCTATCAGAGAGACCTTAAGATTAAAATACCAAAATCAAACAGTATTTTGTTAATGCATGCATATGTGTGCCCAATAGCATCTTGGTTTACTCTAGCTTCTTCGAGGAATAAGGTTTTCACAGAAACTGCAGAATGAAAATTAGAAGCAATTTAGACCAGCGCAGCCCTTACTAAGGAGATACATACTTATTTTACCTCTAAGCTACTTTTCTGCTAATTATCATACACACCCAAGCACAAAAAGTAGAACCTGTCTTCTTTCGGCACTCACAGGCTCCACTTTATTCCAGAATACAAATTCTATTTATTTTTGCCTCCTCTCACAACAGTAAGAGAGCCAAGAGAAATGGAAGAACAAAACTTAACCCCTGCAACAGCAAGATCCCGCCATTTTAGACAAGTTGGTGCAACACATCCCTCAACAAATGTGTATTGATAAAGGCAGGTGTGTGGTTGCAGTGTATGCAGGATGACCCAGTTATCTTTAATTCAAGTACTATTATCTTTAATTCAGCTACTTCAAGTACTTATAGATCTGAACAAACAGCAGTACAAGCAGGAAGAATCTCTGAGACACTTCCACAGCTGACAAACTTGTTGCAAAGAATCGTTTTGTACTGGCATCATTTTCACCTTAACTTTCAACTATGAGGCTCAACAATGAATTTATGGGTTGCGGTGCAGGACAGTGCAGCAGTCCACTACTAAAGCACAAAATGGTGAATCTGAGTCTAACAAAGGCAGCTATACAAGAAATTTTAGGCACATTTCTTGAATTATCCCATCTCAGTCCAGTTCTTTGCCGTTTTCACAGGAACTCACTTCGGGGCTTGGTTTGTGTTGTGAGGCTAAATGAAAGCAACATTACAGTTTTGAACTAACCTCAAAGTTCAGTTCAAGAATTTGATCTGCTGGGCCCACTGACTGATCTTGGCAGCAACTCTTTACCTCTTTGTACCTCAGTTTCCCACTCTATAAATGACAAAAAGGATACCGCTCTCTTTTCTGAGGTGTTTTGGAATCCACAGGTACTAGGCAGATACCTTTACCATCTTTTGAATAAGCAGGATAAGTATCTACCACCTCTACATACTAGGGAGAAAGTCTGAAATGGAGAAATGATTGTTAGTAGCAACAGTGAGGAGCATCACCAGTGTAATGGCAAAACATACTGCCAGTACATTGCTTCATTAAACCAGAAAAATATTCCATTGACATGGGTGTTTTAGGGAATGTTGCCACCACAGTCACAACTGCAAAAAACCTGAGTCAGTCATCAGAACGACAACAGTTAAAAGAAGTCATCAGTTGCGCTTATTTTCTTTCTTAATTCAAGGAGAGGAGGGATTAAGCATAAACACTAGCATCCAAGAAAATCTTACATCCAAAATATTACAGATGGACAGGGACATTACAGTCTTTAGCTTTGTATTAAACAACTTCCTCATAATGCTCAACTTCCGTAAACAGTGTGGGGGCTGTAAGTCTACTGTTCAGATTAATGCATACATTTAGAATACTTTACTGTGTCTTGTGTTTTAGAGTCCAAACTACTCGTTTTTCGTAATTCAGTTCAAAATTATATTACCTGCAGATAACCGTAAATCATTTCACACAGCACCTCTGCAAAGCCAGCTACCTAAGTCTCCCAAGACATTTACTGATGCTGAGACTGGAAAGGACTGGAAAGACATTACAAATGGACAGATGAAAAGAAATCCAAATTACTTTTCAGATTCAAGTCATAAACTCACTTTTCTCAAAAACTGGTAGTTTTTGGAAACAGAAAGAAATTCTACGTGCTTCCGTGATGTCAAAGATGAAATCTCTGCTTGTGGAGGTACAATCTGTAGCAAGAACACGTCTGCCAAGACTCTGGCATTGATGATATTTCGTCTAGACAGCCTTTGAATGTGACTGACACAGGAACACTGCACATGGTTGAGGAAACTGAAACTTATGGAAGAGCTTTTCAAGACTTAGTCAACATACAGTATTTTGGAAGTGTGCCTAACATCCTCCAACCACACCTCCTGGTATCGTCCTCAGGAATCTAACAGGTTTTGTTTCTTCAAGTCTCATAGCTGCCCCAGGAGACAGAAAGATAGATTTGCTTAGATAACATGCTACCATTTGGACATAAGTAAGTATTGTCAACAAGTGGAGAGGTCTGTGTGCTGGCTACTCACTGAGAAAGGCATTCAAGTTGTTGAATTGCGTGTTACTTGGAAGGATTGACAACTGTAAGGAATTGATAACCTTTTCTCAGCTATTGGACTTGACTATGAGAAACACATGACAACTATTAGCTAAAGGACAGAAACAACTAGCTGCAGTTGATAACTGTTCTAGACATTTTAGAAAGCACTACGTATTTACCTTGACCTTTAAGACCATGACAGAAGTAGCCTGAACCATGTGCATGCTTTGATGGGAAAGTCCACGTGACCTTGCCACAGACAGCAGGCTGTAATTTTTGGGAAATGATGAAAATCATGTACTGTCAAATGTTCTTTTCACTGTATGACAGCCTTCGTTCACTTAATCCTCAAGCAACTGTCAGGGCTAGAACAGGGAAAAAGGTGAAGGAAACTCAAAGACAAGATCATCAGCTTTTAGCTTTAGTTGGTTCACTTCCAATTCAACGGACGCTAAAGTCAACACCTCCCCCCTAACTTACTGGGACTTGACGCTAACTTCTATCAATTAATATTACTGATAGTACTGTTCAGCAGCCCAAAAAGAAAAAAAAATTTAGATTCTAGTTTGCCTTCCAGAAAAACACCAGGCCTTAAGATACCCTTTTAAAATCGCAGTAAAAGCACTAGTTATGGCTGTGGCTCCTCAGAGATCCAGCAAATTTTTGGCACCCAACACGAAGATTATCCCAGCTAAATGCAAAATAAGGTAGGTGCTGCTTCTCTCCAAATAATATGGACCTCAGTGAACCTTAGCTTAATCCTGATACAGAAATTTGCACACTTGACCTGCCAGGTTAATAGTGTTTGAGTTTGGTCTCCAAACTCACAAACTCAACCTACTAACTGGATATGAAGTGCGTAGGCAATAGCAGCAATACTTGTGAATCTACAATGAGGTTCTGAGAGAGGTTTTATCACTAGGAAGCAGTGAAATACTTGCATTTTGGAACTTTTCTGTAACTGAGTTGGAACTGGAAAATTTCTTGCCTATTTACACTGTGGATGCAAAGAAAAAAGCCTATTTTGATCTAGGTTCTAGGTGTAAGTTGGCTATCGTATTTCTGAACCTGAAACCAAGTTTCTCCTCCCATGTCCTCTCTTCCTCCTGCCCCCTCTCATCCCACCTGCACCAGGGGAACACTGTTGTGGAGGCAGCAAGGCTAGGAAGCTCAGGGCAAAAACAGGCCCTGGCCAGCACCTGGTGTTTTCCAGCAGGCCAGCATGGTCGTGACTGTTCCAGATCTGGACCCTTATGAAGAAAAGTGAAATGAAACATCTTTTGTTTCGTAGGCTCGTTTATGGTTTTGCAACCAAAACTAACTGCATCCGACAAGCTGTGTTGTCCAACACTTCTTGTGTTACTCTCACACTCTTGCACCTGTCGGGGACGGATTCCTCGGATGGGCCAAAGGGAGCAAGGCATGTTTTCTATTTTGACAGCACATGGGAGCCAAATGCTGGGACCAGCGGGTTCTGGTGTTTACTGTCAGCCATTAAAAAAGGTGAAACACAGCATCAGCACTGCGGTGACAGGGCGTCAGGCGCACCTTCCCCACGGCCGCTTATACGCAGCAGTCCCTCGGCTTTGTCCGTGTCTTTCTCCGTTCAAACCACCCGGCTCTGCTGCCGCCGTGTCCGGCCGCCTTCTCTCACGGCCGGCCCTGGAGTCACAACATGTCGCCGTCCCCGCTTTAAGGGCACCTCATGGTGCTGCCGTCGACCAGAGCCGCCGCCTCCGGGGGCCGCGATGCGCCCGGCCCGCTCCCGCGCGCGGCCGCGGCCGTTCAACGGCCAGCCTGAGGGAGGGGGCAGGGCCACGGGCGCCGGGGGCACTTACCAGGTCTATGAAGGTCAGAAATTTCCAGCTGCCTCCATAGGTCTGATGCGCGGGCATGTCAATGGCCTTGTAATTGCACAGGATGGAGCAATAGGACAGGAGGATGGCGGCGCGCAGCACCTGGCAGGGCACCAGCGCCATGTTGCACGCTGCGCCGGGGCGGCCTCGGCGGCGGCGGGCTGCGAGCCAGCTCGGGGCGCACTTCCGCGTCTGTGCGTGTGCGCGCGTGTTTGTGCGTGCGTGTGTGTGTGTGCGCGTGTGTTTGTGCGTGTGTGCGCGCCTGTGTGTGCGCGCCGCCGCGCCGCGTTCGGCCCCGGCCGGGGCGGAGCGGAGGGGCCGCGCTGTGCGGCGGCGGGAGGCAGCGGCGCGGGGCAG
>VYZW01005026.1:54791-84006 GCA_013401315.1 Balaeniceps rex
GGCCTCCCGCGCCACCAGCTGACCGCGCCGTAGCCAATGGGCTGCGGGCTGAGGGCGTGGCGGCCGTTGGAGCAGGTGTCACCGCCCCGCGGCCCGCCGGGGCGGCGGCGGCGGGGTCGTGTGGGAGCGGGCGCGGCGCGGGTGCTGCTAAGCGGGTGCCCAAGAGAGGCCGCCGGGCTAAACGGGGCCCCGGCAGTACGCCGTCTGCCGTGCCGCCGCACCACGGTGACCGTACGCTGTCCGTGCTGCTGCCCCGGCGCAGAGAGCGTTTGTCCGTTCATGTGTGTTTCTGAGGCACAGTCGAGTCCTCAGTGTTTCCATTCATCGCACACACAGGGAGTTGCTAGAAGTGCGCTTTCCAAGACCTGCAACCACTGTAAGACGGTGACCTCATTTTCCCTGGATTAAAAGGTTGGGTGGAGTATCAGCATAATAAGGATACTTTCTTAGTGGTGGACCTGATGGCGGCAGCGGTGTTCCTGATTGTAACTAACCTCTTGCTAATACTGTCCCGGGGGCCAAGAGGTCATCATGAAGGTTCATGCCCTCAGTTCTGACTCATAGTGGCTTCCTGATCTCTGAGCGGACACAAAATACGGTGGCTAGCAGAAACAGCTGGTCTTGGTGATGGGAAAGGCTTGGGTCTCCACGTTGGTCATGCTGGCTCTGAGGAGGCCGTGAGACCAAATCCTCTTCCTTTAGTCCAGGAGAAAATAAAATAAGCAGCAAGGCACTAAAAAAAAATACCATGGGAGGAAAATCAAGTGAAAGATGATGCTTGTGTAGGTGACCACTGGTGTGATCTGAGGGATCGGTATTTGTATCGGCCTTTGTTTTAAAGGCAATGAATGACCATTTCTGTCAGCAGAGGTTTGATCACCAAAGGGATCCTCGATGCTAGGAGCAATTGAGGGGGTCTGGTGCTTGGACTTCTACACCCTGAAAATGAAAGGGTCTTAAAGTGCTTGATTGCAGGGTAAATATGAAATTGCTCCACCATCTGGAAAAGTTATTTTAAAGGGAAAAAACTACCAGCAGTGATGTCTGGGCTTGGATAGACAAACCACTTCTATAAACACCATCTCCCTACATCTGTCTTCTGAAATAAATATTTGAACAATAAGGTGCTTCATCATAGATATGCTACTGGAAGGCAAAAAGAATCAACAACTGTGCAGTGTGTTCACTACTTTTATTCCATTACATAGAGTCAAAGCCTCTTAATTTGGTATCCACTGTGCTCAAGTTCTGCAAAAGTGAAATGCTGTTTAGAACACATGCTAGCAGCTATCCTAGACGAAATTAGCACAGTTTAAGATCTCTGCTTATGCAGAGGAATTGTATGTCAGGCATGGACAAAGAATCCTCTAGAAGCACAGTGCATGAATTTCCCACTGGATCCTTGAGGTTATTTTACCCTATCTTACCTGGGTTCACAGCCCCAGGAAGCACATTGGGCAATCAGACCCTTCTGTTGTTTGTGGCATGTATTTTAGTCTTGCAGGCTAAAAGGGTTTGATCTCATCAAAGTCTCAAGGTTCATTGTAAGAGGTATCTGGGTGAAATACAATGGGCGACCAGACCAATGTCTGCAATACAACGGGAGACCAGACTAATAACGTTAGCAGTGTGCCCCAATACAAGTGGATCTGTATAGCAGCATGGT
The DNA here is from genome assembly GCA_013401315.1 of Balaeniceps rex. Lineage (NCBI taxonomy): Eukaryota > Metazoa > Chordata > Aves > Pelecaniformes > Balaenicipitidae > Balaeniceps > Balaeniceps rex. Next base: position 56,458 of record VYZW01005026.1, read on the forward strand.
TGCTGCTGAGGACCTGATGTCTGTACTGTATGTATTGCAGGAGGTTTCACTTCAGAGTAGTTCTTATCAGGAGCTGTGGATTGAATATTCACTAGTGGCTGGAGTGCATTAAGTGAACTCCTGGAGCACATCTTCTGGTTTGGTTTTATTCAAAAGGAATCCAGCTTGTTTTCTGAAACTGTGTCAAGTTATAAACCAAAGTTCACTATAAGTCCAGATGATCAGGAGATTTACTCTTCATTTGAACTACAGTGCTACTGTAGAGGCACCCTTAGTGTGCAAGTCTCGCTGGACTTGAGCTTTGTAAGCTCTCACAGGCAAGTTACTCTGTGTGGAGCTCCACAGCATGACTGACCCATGCACACCCTTGTGTCTTGTGATCAGCCTCTGACAGGAAGAGTTTGGGGCTGTCCAAGCCTTAGGCAGTCTGTCCCCTGCTTTTCTAACTGCACCTCCTCCTATGATGTACAGGAACTCACTCCTTGGGTCACCTCTATGTCACCAATACAGCATCACAGACATTAGTACTCACTGGACATAACTTGATAACCACCATTCTCAGTTTGCCTTTTAGTCATGTGCATTTAAACATCCTCCAGGATTACAGCATCCTCAAAACTTACAGAAAAACTACCCAGGGTTTTTGGAGCCCCATTTGAATGCTCTTCAGTTTTCCATAGAAATCTCAGCAAAGCCTACAGAAAATCCTAACCTCATACAAAGAAAAACTTTCACTCAGCTTTGTAAGCCAAGGTGAAAATCTAAATGAAGCAGAATGTATAAACACTCTTGTTCCCCATTTTTTTTTTTCAGTCAAGAAAATCTCAAGGCAGGCTAACTAACATGCCAGGCTCAGCCAAGCTTCTTCCTGGTCAAAGACTCTTCTTTATTACACATTTCTAGACCTTTGAAAGGAAATGTAACTGCTTTGTGGGTGGGTTCTTTGTGCCTGTGTCCTTTCTAAAGAAGTATCTGTTGAATCTCTGGACAGTATTATAATAAGGGCAAATTAGATTGTAGGCTGCCATTAGCCTTTATGTGCTACTGTGGACTTTATACTCCCTGTCTATTGAGAGACCAGCAGCAGTCTTTTGTGACTGTGGTTGAAATTGGTTTGCAGTGGATTTTATTTTCCTTTGGATTTGGTCTTAATCTTTTTCAGCAAAGTGAAAATGAAAAGTTTACCGATTTGCCCTTTATATTGCTATATGAATGCAACTTTTTGGTACTCTGTAAAATGTTTACTTTTCAGGCTTTTGACTAAATGCATAAATGATAGTAAGGTAGACTGTACACATGTAAAATATGATATTCAGTGCTAGCCTGTGATTTTTCAGGTGCTGATGTTTAAATATTTGTTTGTTTGTAAATTGTGAAAAGCCTCAAATGAATTTTCATATGTCACATACTGTAAGTTTATTTGAAAGTGGGAGTTTGACATGGGTCATACATGTCATTCAGTAGAGATGAGAAACGGCTTTAGAAAGGAGAAAGAGTCCAAAGCACTGGTATGTCTGAGATGGGAGATGTTAATAAATGCTGTCTACTGCAGGGGGGAAGCAAGGTGCCTAAAAATCTGTCAGAGAACTGAGTGGATAAAAGAAGTAAAAATCTGGGCTTCCCATCCAATTGTTAATATAAAATGAGTAGCATGATGGTTTTGCTACTTGGCACCTTGGCAGAATAAAGTGTAACATCTTGGAGTCCAAGTTTTAATCTTTTCTATGCAGGCTAGCAGATGAGAATGCTTAAGAGTTTTTTGGTGGTGGTGTTTTTTGTTTTGGTTTGTTTTTTTGTATTTTTTAGAGGAACAACATTTGAATTTCTGAACAGCATCGTGTTCTGTGAATATCAGAGATATTGGTGAATATTGGTGAATGATCTCTGAGAGGTGTTTTGAGACCTGTGAGGTGCCTTTTCTTAAGCAATTGCTTTAAATGCAAATGAGTTGTTTACAAGGAATTGTGCCACAAGCAGTTGCCTCCAAAGCAATAATAATAAGCATAATAATGCCTGCTTGAACTCATAGGAAATTGGTAATACTGCTTCATCACAATGTGTTCATGGTGATGCACCTGATACTGCAATTTCTAATATTTGAGGCAGAGTGTACAAACTGTGCCAAGGTAAGTGTACTTGGATGTGTGGGAGTGTGACTCCCACATAAGCAGATATGCAAAAATTAATCTTTCTTGCAATGGATATAAATGAAATTATTGAAACATTGCAAGTTAAAAATCAGCAAACAGTTATTGAAAAAAAGCTTGCCTGTGCCTAAAAACAGAAGAGTTTTTAGAAATGTTCTCAGTTGATATGTATATATTTAATATATAGCTCTTCAGTTGGATGAACTATCTCTTGGGTATTAAACGGCCCCGCATATCGGAGGAGGATTCAACTCAAAATCTTTGAGTTATCTGCTGTAACTGGGTCCATTGTTAATGCTACTAATAAAGTTTAGGCAAGTTTTTGTTTCTTCATTGACTTCAAACAGATATGATAAAAATTGAAGGATGGAGCAAAAAAGAGAATAAAACCAAGAAGACCACATTTATACCAGGTATAAAAAGCAGTGTGTTTAATAAGACTTCTGGAGCTACTTGTTTGTATGATGACTGATTATTGCCAATTTAGTTTCAAGTTTAGGTTTAAGAATTACAGTGAAGTAACTAATTGGGCATATTTTGTTCTGAGCAATCTAAAATACATATCTATATGTATTTAACAACAGGAAATAGAGCTGGAGCAGAGACGACCAGGAGGTAAGTGGAACAAAGTTTGGGGCAGCTGGAAATTCATTCGTCCTCTCTGCAAGTTAAACTTTGCTTTATCCTGAAAGACCATGAACTTCCTTGCTATAAAGGAGAAATGAGCAGGTAAAACTTGCTGTGTTCATCTTCCCTGTTAAGTTAGAATTTCCCAAAGTGATGATTTTATAAAGAAAAAGCCTTATTGTACAAATCGGGAGTTTTGAATATATAAGTGAGGCAGGGACTGTGTAAGCAGATTAACTTTTCTTCACATTTGGATCAGATACATTGTGTGCAACGAAGCAGTTTCACGCTAAGGATTTTATATCTTAATTTCATATGCTTTCTGCTGATTACATCGGTGTTAGGGCAGGAAGGCAGGTAACAGGCCTCTGAGGTGCAAAAGAGCAATGCTGATCAGGAGTATTCTACCTGCCCACAGGTGATGTGGCCCCCTGTAAACCAGAGAAAACATTCCTCTGCTGTAGCATGCAATCTCACAGAGGGATGTAGCCTTTGGGAAATTGTTTGAGTACACGCAGTACACAGTTACAGATTACCTGCTGTCCTGCTTTAAGAGCTTACCCCTTACGCTACATCTACCTATCATCAAATTCTTGAAGAGGCTGGATATGCAGTATCATTTAGGAATATCAGTGAACAGTAAAAAAGCAGAACTGTTTGCCATGGGGAAATATGAGTCAGCGTCTTGTTCATTAAAAATGCACAAAAGAAGGCAAACAAAATTTCCACAAATAATTATAAAGCCAGAATATTTAACCCTGCATGTTACTACGTACCGAGTGTCTGCCTTCTCTTACACCCTCTTGATAGAAGACAGTCTTGACATAACAATTGTTACCAGGTACCTTTGAAACACATGAAATTCCATCTGAACATAAGAAAACACTGTTTACTGACAGGATGGTTGAACATGGGAACAGGTTGCCCAGAGATGCTGTGGACTCTACATCTGTGAAGACATTCAAATCCCATCTAGACATGGTCCTGGGCAACCTGCTGTAGCTGACCCTGCCTGAGCAGGGGGGGTCAACTAGATGATCTCGAGAGGTCCCTTCCAACCCCAACAATTCCGTGATGCTGTAATGTAAATGGAGGTACATATGTGACTAATGCATAACTCACCAAGTCTGCCTCAATTTTCTAGATTATCTTGTTAAAATCAGCTCTCTGGTGGGTTAAATCTGCTAAGCACATCACCATGCTACCTCCTCTGAACACCTGGGCAAAGGGGTTAGAGGTGGGATGAGAAACAAGGAATAGGAATGATGCAGGTGCCCCACACCACTGCTGTAGCATTGCCTGCTTAGAAGAGTTATATAATTGTTAATTTGTGCTAGAGACTTAATATGTGTATTTTATGAATTGAATTGGAACAAATCTCTACGCCTAAATCGCCAGTCAGAAATTGTAGAGTTACTTACCTGCACCCTATCTCTACCCCAAATTCTCATCCATAAAACTGGACTAGTAAAACTTCCCGTCTTGTGTCCTGACTGAAAGTTCATCTCAGCAAGAACTATTTCTTCATTTATTTGAAAATTATAAATATGTCATTATACTTCACCCAGTTACTGAGGAAACCTGAAATATTAAAAAATACAGTATTTTCTTAAACAAACAATAGATTCTTTTCTGTGACAACTAACTCTAATGGGCAGCACTGGAAAATAGAGTAAATGTGAAGTATCTTCTATTGTGAATTGGTGAATAATTTTCTGGTTCAGTTGCGCTAAGGTTTAACTGATCAAGGGAGAGCAGTAATACACATCGAATACACCAGCCAGAATAGAGGGCACTTCATTCAGTAGCAGAGAGACAGCACTGGCTAGCAAGGACAGTAGTAACCAAATACCCATCTCAAAGATTTGGCATAGCCAGTTTTTTTAACTAGTTTGGCTTTGATGACTTTGCAGAAGCTTGTGTTGCGTTTGGGCTGCCAAGCAAACCTGGAGGTGCCTACCGTCATCTGCTGGCCCCCCTGCAGGAGATGCTTCTCGTTGCCAACTCCTTCTCTCTTGGTAGGAGTGACTCTCAGCAGAATGCCATGCTTCTGGCTTTTTACTATCTGCCAGACAATACAGCAGTAACCAGGTTCTCTCCATCACCAGCTGGAAGCTGTTGTCCTACCTAATTTTTTATTCTAGTGGTCATCCTCAAAATGTCTTTTACACAACTTGTAGAATCTGTGTCATTTTCAGTATGTGTCTTTCCCTTTGATACAACCGGCTGCTGAAGGCTCACATTTCTCTGGGCTAACAACGGCAGGAGGTCTCTACCACACTGTGATGATATTGCACTACAGATGGATCCATAGGATGGTTTTCCTCGATACTGATGCTTTTTTTTTTTGTTCCTTCATGTATCAAAAATGTTTGGTCAAAGCTAATTCATATTCTGGGAAAGCAGAACATGAACAAGAAATCTTTGGGTAAGGTACCTTCATGTCTCTGGAGTATTCTTTTTTTCTTGCCTTCTCCCTTTTTAGTTCAGTCCATGGCTATGCTGATGGATTAAATCATTAAAACTCATTTGCACTCTTCCAGCCTCCTTTCAAATCTTGTTCTTAGACACACTGTAGATATAGTAGACAGAAACCTATTCCTGTAATTTCCTCACTTATTAATCTGACATTTGCCTGTATTTCCATAACTAAAAGCCTCTCTTTAAATCAGCTTGAAAAAAAAATCCACAATGAAAACCTGAAAATGTAAGTGAAAGGGAGACAAACAAACATATTGATGTGATACAAAAACTGAATCACAAACTGGGTTTAGGGAAACAACCATGAATACATTCTCTACTGTTTGTTCAGCTTTGTGTATTTTTATAGTCTGATGATCATTTGAGATTAATTGCAGAGGATAGAATGATAATATGCTTTAAAGGAGAAAAGTAAGGGAGAAGCAGGAGGTCTAGACCAACCTTCAGGAGGAAAACAGCTATACACTATTACATATTTGAGCTCTTAGATAAATCGCCACAAACGCATGTGTGAATAAATGAACACATTGAAATGACTTTGAACTTTCTCACAACCACCTTTTTTCTGTATTATGATTCTCGCTACCCACTTGCTGGAACAAAAATAAAAATCAAAATATTTTGAGACAGCTACATCACGGAATTTCTCTGCAAGTGAATGAAATAACCATAATCCTTGCTCTCCTGAGTGACAGCACTGTTGCAAAACATACATAACCACTGCAGAGGACACACTGGAATAATAGGTGTTTGCAAAGAAATACTAGTACTTAATATCCTTGGGAAAAGTTTGGCTGCCACAGCTCCTGCCCCCAAATCTCAGATTCAGTAACTCAATGGACTAACCACAAGTCACTTTGCCATTATTTTCTGTTTATAGAAGGAACACAATTTGTATACACTTCACAGATCCATCATGAAGAGACGGCAGTTTAAGCAGATGTGAAGCAGCATTATTACAAGGCTTAGCAGTATGATTACTAGCTAATAAAGTACAATCAAATAAACCAGAAGAAGAGACTGAATTAGGAAATAATCTCGGAGACTGTAAATACGATAATTTGGATACCTTTGAAAGCCTTTAGGTGCTTTTTTGGAGTATATTAGCTGGTAAATCTGACTAGTTAATCTTGTAATTGGCAATTGCTGGGGATAATTGAAAATGCACAAGACTTCAATTTTTTGCCAAAATATGCACATGAATGGGGGTGGAAGAAATCCCGTTTATGAACATTTTGCAAAAAATATAGCCTATTTTCAAGCATCTTCAAGTCTTGCATGTACTTATGCAGCCACTGACCTAGCAGCTTTATCATTTATGAGCAGCCCAGATGGCACACTGGGATTCAGAACCCAATCTAAATCCTTGGAAGACTCCATTTAATTTTGGCTGGTTTAGCTTAATCACAAACCTGTCCTTTCTCTTTATGTTTTCTGAACCTAAGCAGTCCAAGGTTTGAGAGGGTTTTTTATTTGGGGTTTTTTTGTTTGTTTGTTTGTTGTTGGCATCCTAATATAAGAGGTGTCCTCCTTATCAGAGTAAATTATATCATGAATGTTTCCAGTGATGATTGGAGAGAGGGATTTTTAAAATTTCAGACATTCCTGATAGAAGCTGAGGAAATTCTGTATTTTTCACCTTGTCACTGAAAACATATCCAAGTGTGTCTATTATCCTGGTAGGGGATTCACTTTGGGACAACAGCTTGCTGCTTATGATAGAACTGAACAGAGTATGAAGGATTCAGATGGAAGAAACCCACGACTTTCTTTCAGGGCCAACGCACCTAGTTAATACCTTATTAACTGCAAAATGTGTCTCCTCTCGGGAATTACTGGATAGGGTGTAATGCAGGTGAATGCAAACTACTAACATTCAGCATTAGTATCAATTTTAAATGGTTACCTAAGTGCCTATGAACTGAACCATCTTAATGTAGAAGTCATCTTTTTAAGATATTTAATATACTGGGAACACTTAAGTACTACGTCTTTTCCACTTATTTGGTATAGTTCTTCTATCCTTCATGAATAAATTAGCATTCCTAAATAAGCCTGTACTGCTTTTATTAGAATTAGTCTATAAACAGTTTCCTGATTCAACTAACCATCTAAATTTGTGTCCAGTTTTAACACCTTCAGTGGGTCTGAGGTGAAAATTTGTCCCGTCTTCTTCTGAATTTAATGATACAGTGTTCTGGCATCATTAAAACATTAAATCCAATGCATAGAGTGTAGTTTCTATCCATCAACTGGGACGCAATACATTTTGAGTAACATTATTCTTCTCTCAGTAGGAGCAGATATTCTTAGTTTTCACTAATGTGCCAGTAAATTGAAAGGGAAAAGAAATAAATTAGCAGAATATTAAAGCAAAACAAAAAGCAGCTCGGAATGAAAGTGTATGTGCAAATGAACGTATGTGATAGTGGCAGGAAGTGATTGCATCCTAAGTCCTCTGCCTTTTTTTCACGTTTTGCATTATTCTCTAAACTCTAAAATTACAGTGATGGATCAAATAATNGGAAGTGATTGCATCCTAAGTCCTCTGCCTTTTTTCCAGGTTTTGCATTATTCTCTAAACTCTAAAATTACAGTGATGGATCAAATAATTTTCATAAAACCAAAACAAAAGCCAGTGTTATTAGGTTGAGCAGATATACCATGTGGAGTTTGTTACCATTTGCTAATTTTCAATTCATTTATTAACATCAGCTCTCATTTTTTAATTTTCAGTAATCAGTGTCACTCTGTTATGAAAGCACCTCTGCAGTCTAGACAGTACATACTCATTTATGTGATAAATAATGGATAAACACTGAGTGTGCCATTAGCCGTTAATGCAGTAGATTGATTCCCTGCAGCACATACTCTTCATCCTTGTTTTAGCACTTATGCCACCTGTCTCTTGCACTTACTGTATGATGCTTCAATAATGCGAATGGGGTTCCCTGATCATTCTTAATTTAGCTCATTTTTATCATCACATAAGTAGGTTGGCATTACCATGTCAGATGTGCAAATCAAAAGGTGCCTCTTTACTACCTTTATGATTGCTATCACTAATCTATCCAATATTTTTAGCACAATACAGATTGCTTGTGGATAACCAGATAGAATCAGTAGACCTATTTTCTTTCCACAGATTTCCATTTTTACATATCACTACTGCTTTGGCCAAGTGGCTGGGACAAAGACAAGTTATTTCAAGTCTCTATTCCCATTTCCTTCAGCTGTAGGAACAGGGATTCAAAGTGAATTAAACCAAATAGACAAATTATGTATCAGTAAGTCACTAGGGCAGGCTGGCATCCAACCAATATTTTGAAGGAACTCAAATGTGAAATTGCAGAACTGCTGGCCAAGTTGTCTCACAAATCTATAGAAACAGCCACTCTGCCAGACTGCCGGTGTAACTTCCACTTACAAAAAGTCTCTAAAAGAGATCTGAGGAACTGCAGACTGATGACTGACTCCATTCCCAATTATATAGTAGAGTATATCTTACAGAGTAAGATACTTGATCACATGGATAAACATAACCTGTTGGGAGGAAGTCAGCATGGCTTCTTTAAAAGGAAGGGCCATCTCAATCACCTGCTGAGGTTCTGTGAGGGCAGTCAAGCACATGGATAAAGGGTATTCAGGGGACTTAACATTTTTGATTTTCAAAAGATCTTTGACACAATTCCACACCAGTGGTTCTTACAAAAGGTAATTTTCCATGAGGATGAAGGAGATGTTCTTTATGGACTGAAAACTGGTGAAAGGATTGGGTAAATGAAAGAGTTTGATGATCACTACTAAGGGTGGGGTCAGTTACTGGGGTTCAGTGATTTAACTAGTTTTATTCAACACCTTCATCAGTGGCATGTATTAGGATGTATGCAGTGAATTCTCCAAGACTTCTTTCTGGGAAATGAAATGCAATGCTAACAGTAAGGAACACCAGAAACAACTTGCTAAGTTGGGTGAGCAGGCAAGCAGGTGTCATACTAGTTTCAGTGCAGACTCTACGGAAAAATAATCTAAACTCCATGCCAGCACAATGTGAACTGAAAAGTTATAACTCAGAGAAGAGATCTTGGAGTTACCATTGACACTTCCTTGAAGTCATCAGCTCAATGTGAGGTGGCAGCCAAAAAAGCCGATAAAATGTTGTACATCATCAGGAAGGGTATTGAGAACAAGACAGGAAACACATTGCCATTTTATGACATGTCAGTGCATCCACATTGTAGGTACTATGTGCTGCTCCAGTCACCACAGCTCAAGAAGACATGGTGGAATCAGAAAAGATATGGAGAGAGCAGATAAATGGTTAAGGAGAAAGAGCAGCTGACTCACAAGAGACTAAAAAACCTGGGAATTTTCACTTAGGGAAGAAGAGGGCTGAGGGATGTATGATCTAAATCATGAAGATGACACAACACCAAATCTAAGAGACACTCAATGAAACTAGAACATTAGTTTAAAATGTATTTAAGAACTACTACTTTACAAAGTAGGTAGTAAATTTCAGGAAAGTGTTGCCTCTCTGAAAATGGTATCTCTTTCTGACACGGAGAGAGAATGTTGGGCTAAATGGACCCCTGGTCTGAAACAAGGGGCCATTTTATTCGATTCTTGTGCAGCATTTGAGGCTAACCTAGAAAAGGAAGCACACCACTTGCACACCTTTGTCACAGTTTTCAGTCAAAACCAGGAAAATATGGAAAGAAGTGTGCTTCTTCACACACACAATACAAAGATACATCAGCAAACTAGAGATGCTGCAGAAGTCGAATGTGTGTCCCACAAATAAAAAAGTCAAAGGCCCAGGGCAGGAGGTGAAGTACACAGGAGAACACAGAGTTTTTAGCCTTGCTAAGGTCTATGGATGTTATAGCTATGAACATGTTTTCTGCATGACACAGCAGCGTGCCTCAGCATTGTCGATGCACAGTAGTTGACTGATGTGAGTGTTGTTGTTCTATGTGCTTTGGATGTTTTTGACCCATGACAATGCGTTAGATATGGCACAGTGATAGATCAGGGCAAGAATGTCCATGGCAGATGCATGATTACATGTGCATAAGTAGAAATTTGTGATTGTAATGCGATTCATCATGTACTGATTGTTCAACAGTATTTACATATAGATTTGTTACAAATACTTGTATATGGTTCAGTTAAATAAAATTCTTCTGTTGTAGATTCTAGCGGTCTAACTAATGATACATTTTTTCCTTACATAGTGCCTTTGTGTTCACTGGGTGGTGTTCCTAAGATGCTTCTTACTTTTGATAGCACATTGCGTTTCATCTCTTCATGGGGATCACAATATTCAAGTCCTGCTATCCTGTTTTGCATGGTTCCCCCAATTCCTGGTGTTCAAAGTGAGAGGTCTGTGACTGCAGCTGGATAGCGAATTACCGTCTAACTGTTGGTCTCTAAGGAGATATACAAAAAACTTAAATGTGAAAAAACTTTTTGTTTGATCTGTAACATTATATTGTGGGAAAGATGGGTGAGGAAAAGCAGAGGAAAGGATGGACACAAGCAACTGGAAGGTGAACTTTTTTCCCTGAATAATCCAGGGGTTAAAGGAATCACGAAGTATATGAGAAAGTTTGGTTCGGTTCTTCCCAGTAGCAGAACAGACTAGAATCTGTAGCTCCCACTTCTTATTCTCTCCAACATGCTAGAGGATATGTTTGAGTGAGGAAGGGTTCTTTTAAATTATTTTTGGTGACTGTGTATTTTGTATAAATAATAAAATACTATTTATTTTGGATATTAGCATTCAGGTTTCATCTCTGAAGCAGGACTGAGGGCTTATTGTGACCTTGGTTGCTGACAGCTTGTTTTATGCGAAGGAAAATGTGTCAGCAGTAGAAAATTCAACTACCCTGTAGCTTAGCCATTAAGGCTCTCATGTAAAGATAGTGGGAGAGCTAGTTTGAATCTACTTTCTGCCTCATTCCTGTATACCCATGACTTCTTAGCTTTGTAGTTAGGTTACTCTCTCAGGCAAAGAACTGAACTTGTGTTGCTTGTATCTTGAGTAAGCATTTTAACCCTTAAGTTATTAACTAAAAAAGGGGGAGAAAGGGGGAAGAGAATGCAGGGAAAACCTATATTATTCCTGTTGCTGTTCTGTGAATACAATCCTCCCCACTTCCCAAAAGCACCTTTCAGTCAAAAGTATTCAAGCGTTTGAACAAATATTTACAAATAATTTCAAGACTATTAAAAATGCATTTTCCTGAATTCAATATTCCTTTTTTACTTGCTTAATTCTACATAGGCACAGCTAACTCATTGTCCCCTTGGATGGGCACATGTGACTTTCCTGAGCACATTAAAGATTGTTAGCAGAGAAAACAGTCTTTAAAAAATAGCTCTACTGAGAAGGTAGTAAAAGCTCACTTGTGTCTTAGTATACAAGAGCCAAGAACAATGCAGTATGGCCAGAGATTTCAGGAGGTCTCCAGCACTTATAGCTGTAGCCCAAAGGAGCTAAGCATGTGAACCAGTCAGGTTAGTGTAAATATATAACAGAAATACAGGGATCCAATTTGATACATCTCTTGAGTTCCACATACTCTGGGGCAGTTCTCCAGATTCAATTCCTCACAGAAAATTGCTGCTAGAAGGTATTTATTCAGGAAGAATTATTACATCTTCTTCCCAAGTCTGTTTGTCTTTTCTATGGACACAATGGAAAATGAAATTTTTTGAAAGGCTTTTAGTCAGAAAACTGACTCTTTCTTTTTTTTTTCATCACTTGCCTCTTGCAGAACTATTAATACAAGAATATTAGATATTAAAATTGAAGTTCATAAGGAAGATTTCAAAGTGGTACTACTGGAACTAAACCAAATATTGGGCTGAATATTGTTATTGAAAATTAGACAATTATTGCTTGCCAGAAGAACACCATTCACCAGCATTCATTAAGAAATCAAAAACCTTGCTAATGCCATGGAGATGCAAGGAAGCTGCCTTTTTCTACCTACGTTTCATGTTATCTTTTAATGCAGAACAAAGACTGGCTCGGTTGAAGATACAGGCCATGTTAGTCACACTGGTCACTTGCATTAAGCCATGTAAGCAAAGATTTGGGTTCCCATTAATAATAATGTTCTTCCTTGGTTAAGAGGAGTCCCCAGACACGGCCGGTGGAACTGATACTTGACACTATCTTCTCCCTTGGTAACAAAAACCTCCTTGTCCAGAGAAAGTTTCCTTTCTCATGAAAATATAGACTGAACGAACTGGAAAATATGCCTGGTTGGGGCTGTTGACAGCATCAAGAGCAAAATCTCTGCCTGTTCAGATAAGCCAGAAGGTTGCTGCTCTGGTTGCAGCAAAGTTCTCCTGCAAGAGATGTCTCCTCACCAGCAGGTCAGGCCCATGACCAGCTGGCTAGGTTTGCCCCAGCCTAGACTCCTACTTCTTCACCCGCGGCCCTGCGTGCCTGGCTGCAAGCATGGCTGGAGCTGGCGTTGAGAGCGCATGGTGCTCTGCTTGCTGGGGGATGATGAAGAGCTTGTGCGGGCCTTGTGTGGGCCGTCGGCCGGCTGTCTGCAGGCTGCCTGCGGAGCGGCCATGCAGGGAGAAAGCAGACGGGGTCGGGAGCACGCCCTGGTTGTGGCTGCTCCAGGGGTGGCTCTGTCGCTGGGGCACGGGCACCGACCTCCCCCAGAGCAGCTCCTCTTCCCTGGGAGTTTGGGCCTGGAGGTGTGCCTCGGAGTAAGTCACGGGAGTCGAGATCCTGCTTGCGGTGACGGTGCCGTAAATCTGAAGAAGGACCAGTGCTGACACTGTCCCTTCAGCTTCCCCCCTCCCGTTCAGGATGGAAAGAAGTGCAGGACCACACCGTGAGCCACAGCTTGCAAGGTTCCTGCTCAACCCCAGGGCAACCTCACCGGGGGAAACCAGGGAATGTATTTACCTTTGCTGCATAGATCATAAAGTATATTTAAATAATGTAATTCCGTTGATGACTGAACGTCCTTTTGCTTAAAAAGAGGACTAAAATGTGAAAGACTAAATGAAGTTGGCGTGCCTCTGTCTTTATATATGCACAAACTGATTTGACTGTAGTAAAAACGTGGCAAAAAAGATCAGACTGTAAATCATTCCTTTTAACCAACAGAAACTATTTCCTCAAAGGACTGTCAGAAAAGGATTCACTTTTATTTAATCTGTTCATTTTGTGGGAGAAAGCTACATCTCTTATCCTAAATTAAATTCATTTACCCACACTTAAGGGAAAAAAATGAGCCTGAGAGATGCCCTGAGATTTAAAATTCAGTAGATTTTACTTCTGGTTCCATTAGATTCTTTCCTTGAATTTCAAAGACTTTTAAGCAACTGAGTCATGCTACATAGGAAAATTACACAAAACATTCTGACTTTCAGAAGAATGATTGTTACGGCTGAACCTTGGAAAAAGCGGTAAGAGGCCAGCTTATAAGTACTAGGCATATCTTATTGTCAGTCTTATAACACTGAGCTACGTTCAGCTGTGATAGTCTACTTTTCTTGGCAGGTTTTCATACTGCATTCAGGAAAGCAAAGTTATTTCAGGCTGAACAACAGCAACAACTATTCATGTCCTTCAAACAACACATCCCATGTATCTTTACTGTCAACTAATCTGATTCGTGCATATAAGTTATTACCCTGTCAGTTTATTGGAAAGGACCCAGTCATATATCCTCTTACTTCGGAGGAAAATTACAAGAGCCTGAAGAAAAAACTTGCACTGAGTACCAAGATGTGGCTGATACCAGAAAAATGGGAGCAGTTGGCAAATGAAAGCGGCACAGTCCCATGCCAGCCCATTGGTGCTGCGACTTAGTTTATCCCAGTGGACTCCTGATGTCCTGGGGCCTTGGGTATTTGTTCTGGTTCCTTGCCTGTAATCCCACCTATGGAGTAAGATATCGGACTGAGACTGGGGGCCAGTTAAACTTGATGCTGATCCTACCACATCCTTCCCCAATCACATGAGGAAAGTCCAGGGCAATGATAGAAATCTTCCCTCTCTGGGTATCAAGCAACATATACCATCTTTGTCCCTGTGAAAGCCTAGTTGTACTGCCCTACGAAGGCACTGGGAAAGAATTCCCTATATATATATATATATGTATTTATATATATATATGGCAGGCAATTGCTGAGAGTGACAGCAATTTTTTGACACCTGACTGCTGATAAATAGAATCAAGTTCTTGATTCCACTTGCTGTCCTATATACAAACCCCATCAATGTGTGGTGGAAACGCACCAAAAAGGAGGAAATTGCATCCACTCGATAATAAAGGTCACAGAAAGCACCAGGGAGGTCTGCTCCTCCTGATTTTCTTGCCTGCCAGCACAAAGTGAAGTCATAATCTTTTAGCTTCAGCTTCCCATCTGTAGAAAAGGCCTATTTTCTTGCTTATACAGAAGGCTTGGGAGAATAATCTTTTTAGAAGCAGTTGCACACTACAGCAAGAGTAGCCACAATAAAGAGGCAGCCTCCACTGGCAAAATCTTCAGGGGAGCCTGGAGTTGACTTTTAGCTGTACCCTACATTTTAGCATGCATTACGTAGACATATATACAATACTTGGCATCTGTAGCACTTACAAGAAATAGCAGGCTTTTAAAATAGTCAATTAACTGGTTAAAAAACATATCTGTGTCCTTAGGAAGATAAAAATACACGTTTCTGTTAAATAGTTAAAAACCCTACCTTTCTTCATAAAATTCTCCTTAGCAAATATCTGCCTTTATTCTGTCCCTTCTGAATATCTAAAGTCTTTTTTGAGGAGCCACCTGAATCCCAGTCTGTCCCAACAGCCTAGCACACCCATGTTCAGTCAGCTCTAGCAGGGCTCTGAATCTGTGGGAACAATGACAACACAATAATCTTGTCATCTGGAATGTCCATTTAGCATCCATTTAATTTTTTCAAATATTTTATGTTTGGTCTTCATTTCTGTTTTCTTTAACGTAAATTCTGTAAAATATGAAGGCAAAAATATGTAGTTAAGTTTCACAGTGATCAAGGATTATCTGACTGATGGAACTGTGATATGTTAGAAAATATCTTGTAGCCCCTAAAGAGAAAAAAAAAATCGATCACAGAACCTATGAAAACATTCTAACTATTCTTTCATAAAATGTTGAGCTGTTTTACGTGTTATAAAAGTCGGTTTATCAGAGTTATAAATAACAGTACAGCACACTAAAAGTCAGATTAATGTATACCAGTACAAAATGTATTCCATCAAGCAGTACAGTCATTTGTGTAGATAGCTTTTGTCAGTTTATTACTAACCTAATTGGATACTCAGGATACTTATAATGGATTTAGTTTGGTAATAATAAAGTATTGCTTATGCTAATGGTGCTATCCAGATTAATAGGTTTTAAATGGTTGGTGCTATTTTATTGTCTCTTCCTGAGTAATGGACTAGTCTATATATGCACTGTACCTTGAACGATGGAGACCAATAATTCAAGCAGTATCATTACAGTGGTATCAATATGGGACATCTGAAAGGTTTTTTTTCTTATACGTTAAAAGGTAAAGCTGAAGTTTATGAAGGAGAAGTGCTCTCAATGTTTAATGTGTGCAATAGAAACTGTAAATAGCTGACAGAACACTAGGAAATTGGTACTGAGTGCCTCACCACTCCTCACTCAAACCATCTGTCAGGCAAAAAAAAAAATCACAATTTTTAGAAATGTTTGTTCTGAAAATGCAAATTATTTTTTTTTATTTATTTCCAGTCATGTAGATGGATCTGTTTCTTACACCATGTCTGCACAGAGATATGGTGCTTATTTAACTACTTCAGAAAAAGGTTGTGAAGGCTCACGCGGCCCATGCAAGATAAGTTTGAAATCTCTGTTTAGCTTTGCTGAAGGAGAAGGAATGGAGTGGGTGAGGACACAGAGTGCGGTTTGCTAAGTGGCTTCAGCTTGTGTCCAGTTCAGTTGCAGACCCTGAAAAAGCCAGTTTTGCCCTCGCCTCTCCTGCTCACGTCCTCCAGCCCCCATTAAAAGTGCATTGCTGGTGCTGCTGACGGTGCAGCTCGTGCAAGTACTAATGCCAGCAGAGGAGAGGTGGTGGAACAACAGGGCTAGGGACAGCGGGAAGGGGAGCTCATCTCTCTCAGTGACACCATGGATTCATATCACTTTAAGCAGCTTGTGAAACTTCACTGCAGAGCCCCAGCTCAGCAAGCTGCTCAAATATATGCCTAACTTGAGGCACGCAGACTATCAGTAAGAAAATATTGAAACATATGCTTTAACTTAAAACACATTATTAAGTGCTTCCTGAATTGAGATTATTTCCTTCTCAGAATTTCTTCTCTTCCTATCCAGCATAATTTTATTTTTTCACTCCCTGCCAACATGCACTTCATTTCCCTCTTTGCATATTGCCAGCGATCCCTTGACTTTCCGACCGCATCTCTTTTCATTCTCTTAGGCTACTTCTGTCTTAATGTGTAACGCAGGGCCAGGCTGTGGTTTTAGCCCTCTGCATGCAATCATGTATGTTGTTCGCAGTGAACATGTTTCCTGGCAGGGTTTTGGCTTGTGCCAAATAGCAGTCTGCCAGATACACCTGAGCACAGCCTAGGGAATAGCATGGGCTCTGGGCTGTTCCTGCCAGGTACTGTGTGTGATAGTGCTCTATTTTGGGAAGGCATTAAAGGTGCATGTTTCTCAGGGACAGAGAATGGGCCCTAGCCTGGTTCATTGACTAGCATAGCTATAGCTTTGTTGTCTTCTGTGTTGTACGAGTCTGGCTGAAAAGTAGTAAGAACCAAATGAAAAAGTCCAAATATCTTTAAATGAAATTGGAGTCAGATTTCCATACCAGCCTGTTCTGGCATCAGAACTTATGGTATGGAGGGAAAATCTGCTTCTGCACCATTTCTAACTGCTGCACTGCCTCCTGTGGCGTTGGAGGGGTAGATAAGGGAAATAAAAAGCTTGTAAGTACTGCACTGTAAGTCAGCTAGTCAGTCCAAGACAGCGTAATTAAAGATCCCAAACTGTAGACAAGTTTAGGTCACCAGCTACCTGATTTGTTGGCCCAACTATTTCTTTAATCAGAAGAAGGTTTTACTCTTGATTGCACTAACAGCACTTCACTGAAGCCAAACTTGAAACTTTCTGTTTTCTCAGGACTTAGATGTTTGCTATGCTTTCCACAAATGTTCTTCTTCAGCTCTGGTAGCTTGAGTATACACAGAGTATGCAGGCAATAACTTGTTATACTCAACTAAATGGGTAATGACTATGCAGTCTCTGAAGTCCTGTTGGGACGATACTGGAGGACTAGCACTGATGAAGACTAGCAAATCTGTCAGGCTGGTTTACTGTCAACACAGCCACCTATTTTGAACTGTGTATTATCTCCTCTAATAGACTATTCTACTCTTATTTCCTTTAATTTATCTGAAGCTATATCTGACCTCATGGATTCAGCAACTTTTCCCCCCTCAACGTCTCCCACTTTCTTACTATATCTGGCTGCTAGAATATTTTTTGCATTTTATTCTTTTGACCAAAATCCACATTAATTTACACTTCAGGAACGTCTGTTGCCTACAGTCATGAACTGTCTTTAGCCAGTTTTCTTGCTCTGAAACCAAAGATGCAATTTTGATTTTTTGAAAGAAAAGCATTTCGCCTAAACTATTTAACAGACCTTTACACCTATCTAGGACAGAGAAAATAAGATAAAAAGATGGCTTTTAATGTATTATATGGCTGTCAGTGAGGCTTCTGTGCCCATTGCTCACAGCACACAGGGTTAGCTGCTGCCAACTTTTCTGTAGTTTCAGAAATTTCTGGATTGTTGAAATGTAATTAAACTTTAAATGAAGATGCCACAGACTTTAATTTGCTCTTTTAGTCATTTCTACAGTTCAGGGACCTTGAGCCAGGAACACGGATGGCCATGCTGTAAGCCCAGGAATGAATCTCTACTTATACCTGTTGGTACCCACTAATTGACTTTCCCCAGCTGAACAGGCTTCTTGCTGGTTCCTTAACAAAATACTGTTATTACGCTGGCAATTACAATTTTTAGCTTTAGGGTAAAAATGCTTTTTAAAGAGGCTGTCAATGTCCTCATTGACCAAAAAGGCAATCTGACTCCTTTTTTTTTTTTCTTTTCCCATCTCCAGTGATTCCTCATTATTATATTGAGACCACAACTAAAATTGTTAATGAACAACATCCAATGAATGCAACCTGTTCAAATTCAGTACTGCCCACCCATGTGAAAAATCCAGTAGTTCTCAAAAAGTAAGAAAACCATGTACATGCATACTAATAGTCACTGGAGATGCGAAAGTGTTTGTATTAGCGTACTGATTTGGGCCAAATCGTACTTCTCCTAGAGGTGTGTAAGAAATGTCACTGTCTATGAGAAAGGATGGAGAGCACAGGATTGTAAAGTCTAGGACACCTAAGCATTTGTTTAACTTTAAGACCAAGAGAACATCACTGAAATCACTAGGTTTATTCCTGCACTTAACAGTAAGTATAACTTTACATACCAGCTTGACTTTCAGACTTTACTGTACTATACTGACTCTACGCAATTTTACCCAGCTCCCATTGATGTAAGAATTACTGTGCAGTCCTTAGTGGGTCTTAAGTGATATTAAATAATCCATTAGAGAAATGTTGTTTCCATTACAGTTTACAATTTTAACATTTAAAGACTATCATTAAAATATGTAGCTTATAACATACTTTGTTCGTATATGTAGCGGATTGCTACTTACTGGCAACTGGTCATGTATTAATTTTTCAGAAACATGTTTCCTGAATATGACTAATGACTCACATCCCTTCCACGTCTTTTTCTTATAGATGAATGGTATATGGATTCTGAAATGCAAAACATATGCTGAACACCTAATTGGGCTGACAATGGCTCAAAAATATTAGAAGTTCCAAAAATCAGTTAATACAAAGTTTGCTGTCTGGGTATTTCACATTATAAACTTGTGGTATTCAGAAAATAGAGTTTATATTGATATTTTAACTATTAGAATTGGTTACATCATTACAAATCAGTATCCTGCTGGAGATCTTTTAATGCATTTCTGTTTTCAAAGCAGAAAATATAACATGCTCTGCAATGTCTCTTTCATTATGAAGAAGAAAAACAGTGCAAGGATGAACTGAAATTTTTGTTGAGTGCTTCTCCATATAATCTTTGAAACTGAAAATCATGAAAAAGCCCCAAAGTAGTCACACGTTTGCAGAAAAAGAGGCTAATCGTGACTGAAAAAAACCCCCATAAATTGGTAAGAGCTGCCTCTACTGCAGCCAGATGAAAACTCCGTGTAATTTATTGTCCTCAGAGTGTGGCAAGTTACATCATTTAGGGAAAGAATTTCCTCTTTTTGTCTCCTGTATCTTTTCTGTGATACACCCTCTTCTGCCAGTCAGCAATTGGTTTAGGGACTGATCCCCTGAGCATCTGTGTGCATATGGGCCGTGGCTTTAATAGCAGATAATGGACTCTCTCACAGCTAATGAGGCGAATCTTGTTTCGAAGAAATTCATACTATGGTACCCCACTGCATTCTTCTGCTCCAGGTCCATGCTTTAACCATGTGCTGTGTCAATATGTGGTTCTTTTTGCTTGTTTTACACTGCTATCTGGTAGTTTTCTTGGAGGGAGGGAGGGAGGGAAGGAGGGAGGGAAGGAGGGAGGGAAAGAGGGAGGGAAGAAGGGAGGGCACCTTGCGTGGCTTTAGATTTTGAGAATATCAGTGAGTGTTCAGTTCTGGCCCACCCTCTCCTCAAGATTAATAGTTTAATACGTACTACCAAAGGGATGGCCACCCTTCGTAATCCACAAAACCCTTCCTGCACCTGAGAGCCCCGGTGTCTGGCACGCATGCCTTGGAAGTTGCATGGCAGGGAGCTCAAGGAGCGGTTCACAGCTAAGAAAAACAACTGGCCTCCGAAGGGCTGCCACTGCAGCGGCCACCACTGGCTCGTGCCCTGCCTGCCCGAGGATTTGGCCAGCGGAGCAGTCCCACTGGGAGCACAGTGGGCAGAAAATGACCAGAAGTGCATTTGGTACATGCCACCCTAGATTTCTACAGCTCTATAGCCTTTTTATCCCTTTCATTTCTGAATAACTCCCAATAATTGCTCTGTCATCTTGGCCAGCGCTGAACACTGAGCTGATAGTTTTGCAGAACTGCCCACAATGACTTCCAGACCTTTTTTCGCTTGGTGATAACTAGTATAGACCCTGTGACTGTGATGGCGAGTTTAGAGTTAGATCTCTCCCTGTTTTGTGCTTGCTGCCAATGGATTTTATTTATTTCCCTTCTATCTTCTGCATATGTGAAACCTTGAATGGCACAGTTTCAGGTGTTACAGAGATTTTAATGTCCTGCATGACAGGTTGGTTAAGACTGTGACAAAAGTGGTAGAAACACTTCAAACTTTTATTATACACATTTTCAAACTTTAAGGTGTTTATTCTAAAACATATTATTTTATTTCTTTACTTGCCAGCTGAAGTTTTGATGAAATTCTTCATGAGAATTTTTGAGAACAATATTTCTTAGGAACAAATGAGTCCGATACAGAAGTGTGATAAGCTTTGAAGATATATATCATCTGTTAATTTCAGTGAATCAGAATTCTAGATGTTTTGATTATCTACTGTAATGTACATGAGCAGAGTTTAGATCACTGACTCCAAAGTGAAAGGCTCTGATAAGCCTCAAAACTGAAAGCTTTTCAGTTACCCAGTTCCACAGATTTTAATGAAAGCAATTGGTCTCGTTAATTTATTCATGATCCACTATTACAACAGTTGAAACAACATTGACATCTTTTTCAATTTTTTGATAGCAGAAATGATGCATTACTATGCGTGAATAACTCAGTGGCATGAGACACAGGTAACAAAAGGACACTTTCTAGGTGTGTCAAACAAGTTGTGACAACAACAGTGTAAAGTTTCCTTTAAGCTTGTTCAACCGAATAATTAACTGAAGAAAGTGCACTATCAAAGGTAGCTACTATCTGGCAGTAAAGGAAGTTGTTCACTCATTTGTTAAAAAACCCTAACGAATACCTAAACTGCAAATACTGTGTATGTCAGTATTGCCAACACATCCATGTGTTGTACTGATTATCCCCAAATCTAATATTTTCTTACAGTTATAGAGATAATCCTTGGTATTTATCCCGCTTTCGGCAAAAGTAGTAATGTAGGGGTAACACTTATACTTACTTTCAGACAGAGGATTTATTTTTATTTCAAATTCTGCTGCTTACACACGAATTAGACAGAACTAGGCTGGATTGCATTTGCTTATGTCCACCCTCATGACCTTGCAATTGCTGAGTTTACAAACTTTCGTGAACCAAAGACTAATGCCTTATTCTGATTTGAAGTGTAGTGTGAAGGCCTGGAAAGATCAGGAATGTGAAACAGCTTAAGAAAGTCCAAGACCTATAGAAAGTGGCTGAGGTCCTTCAGTAGGTGGCACACTTCCCTGTGGATCAGTTGTGAAGGGAGGTATTTGCAGGATGCTCGGGGCACTGGCCTGTGGGAAGATTCCCGAGATGCAAAACCAGGAGGGCAACCAATGTGGTTAGGAAGGTTCCCACGGCATGTGCCAGAAGAGTAAAGGAGATAGGATAATATGGCCAAATTCTAGGTAGCTGCAACTTAATGTCATTTTTTCTCATCCAAAGTGCCCTCTGCCATTTTGAGATGCTGAGATATTCTCCTTTACTGTGTTTTCAGGTTGTCACCACTCACTACTAAGAGTGGTCTGTCCCTCTGTCTCTCTCCATCCCGCACATGAAATTCTCTACACGTGAAGCACTCGAGATTTCTTTGAACTGGAAGACGATGCAAAATTGTAAGTTGCCTATTTGAGAAGAATGCTAAATGAAAGGCTATCAGGTCTAATGGGAATATAAATAGGTAAGCTTTTAGAAAATTAAGTCACTTAATTGTTCAGGTTATATATAACTCAAAAGTTGCTAAATCACGCCATGTCTTTGGCAGGCTCTTACCTCAGCTCTTCCTAGAAAAAGTGGGGCAAGGAGGGGGAGAGAACCGAGTATAGTATACAAAATGCATAGGAGCTATTACTTTTTATTTAAAGAGAAATAACCAGCACCTGATAACATGGACCACTTGTTAGCAAGGCAAAATATTTTCTCAAAATGCCTGAAAGTAAGGGTCTTTCAAAAACTTAATTGGGTTGTGATATTAAAAAGAATGATCAATGAGAATCTGGCTATAGCACTTACAGGGTTCATTTATCTCACATGAGAAGTGCACATAATCACTTGGCTGAGTTTCTGGTCAGCATTGTAGATTTTCCTATTCAACTTGCTAATTAGCTGTGAAAAAATGGAAATGAGTAAAAATAGTCAAATTTTATTTAAAAATCTTTTCCCAGAATTCATGGGCTTTAAAAAATGTTCCCATGAAAGGGCATAATTTCAGAAAATTCTGCCTTTTTAATTTTTTCCCCCCTTCCAAGGTCAAGTGATGACATGTTATTATCAAGCTGTTGATACACACAGCATGTTAGTTCTGCATCTGGAAATACTTTATGTGGAGAAAATCACTTACTTTTTTTTTTTTTTTGAGAGAAGGCTCAATATAGCAGAAAAATATTTTTCCTTCAGGAAATAGAGCCATTTGTTCATTACCAGGCAAATAGTACTCTCCTTCCTTTGGGCCCTCTGCCAGAGTTATTTACACACAGGCTTGTTCAAGCTAACCACCTTGGCTTCTTGCTCCTTTGCACCATTTGATACTGTAGGAGCTCGAAGCTGTTGTGGATAAAGAAGTGCTTCACTGTGACTTCTTTGTGTTCTGTGGAGGAGTCACGGGCACACTCCCCTATGAAGAAAGATTACCCTTGTTTACACAGGAGAGTAGACAAGATACAGCAGCCCGGATTCAAGGAACGCATAGGGAGAGGTGTTGGGAGGGTGAATCAGCAATGTCTTTTTCTCTTTTCTCATAAGGGAAGACGGCACTTGAGCAAAATGAAAGCAATGCGTACAAATGGGAAAGTGGAATGATGTGGCTGGAAATATGGTTTATGGTATTAAATGACTGATATGTGCAACTCATAGCTGCTAGTTATCTCTGAGAAGAAGAGCTTGAGATGGTCAGTAGAAGGTAACTATCTCTCAAAATAAAAATCCCCTGTTATCTGAATTAATACTGCTCTACCAGCTGATTTTGTGATGCATTCGGCATCCAAAGTAAAGCAGGAGACAAATGCAGCCCTTTCAGGACTCTCGACAAGTCTTCTGTTCTAGTTCAGTCTCCCTTCTCACCCTCCTTCCCAGCCCCCAAACCGCTGGGGGTGCCCCCTCAGGCTCTCCAGGAGTCCCTGAGGAGTGGCCAGTGGCAGGGACCCTCACCCTCGCCAGCTGTTCGTTGTCCCAGGAGCCAGCTCAGGGCCCTTCTGTCACTCATGAGGGGAGAAAGATCAGATCCTCCAAAGAGTCCTTTCTCCATATGGAAGAGGGAGTATATACCCCTTCCAGCATCGGAAAGCCAGCAGTTTTACTGGTAAGCGTAAGGAGCGCTGAGTGTAACTAGGGAGTTAGAAAAGGCAGCGGTGGGGGTGGAAGGGGCAAGGACAGCAAGAGACATTGCAGTCCAGGCAAGTCAGAAAAAGGAGTGAAGGAAAAGGGAAGGAAGCTCCTACACAAGTAAGCACAATGCGTTTTAAACAACATTGATAGGAAACTATTAGAATTTGTTTATTTGTGAGTAAGGCCATTCCCAGGCTGTTTCCTATAGATTTTCCCACTTAATCAAACCTTAAGAAAGAGGATGCTAAGCAGCAAAGTAACAACACCAACACTAATTTTAATTTGCGCTCCTGCCCTCTGAGACTTTCAGAACATTGGATACATTTGGTCCATTTTGCTTTACACCACTCATGCTGAAATCAATAGATAGTATCAACCCCTTTATATAAAGGAATTTTCTCTTTTGGTGCGGCTGTATCTGTAACAACTTTGTGAAGAAATAGGTAAGAGCTTGTGGGTACAGGCTTAGGGACCAAGTAATTTTTCCCAAAGTAAGAAAGGATGAATTGCTTTGAAATTGTTAGCTATTTTAGGAATGCTTATCTAACATTTCAACTGTACTATTATAGAAAAATTATGTAATGCTTTCTATTATCTACTTTGGGAGCAGCACAGTTTACAAAACCGATGGATTCTGTATGTTCTGAGATCAAACCAAGTTTTCAAAATAATTTATAGTGTTTAATAAACTGGGAACATCATTGCTGAATATTGTCATTCTGTATTGCGCTTGCTACTAGCGGCAGCTGTGATGGCCAAGGTGCTTTCCAAGCAGCAAGACTGACTTCTTTTCTGATAAATCTGAAAAATCTGTGCTTAAACAACAGCTGTAAATCTCACACCTGAAAGCTCCCTTAGTTCCTTTCTCAGTTTAGTTAGAGTGATGGTTTTATTAAATGCTGGATGTAAATGTAAAAAAAAAAACCAAAACCTAGAGGGAAATGATAGGACGGTATGATGCAAGGGCATCATTATTAAGTTATGTTGTTGTCACAAGTAGGCGAGAGAAAGTGATTCAGATGTCTGCTGCCTCTCTGTGGAGTTACTGGCAGGAGTTTGTGAGGAAAACTACCCAGGCATCCCAGCTGCAGTCCCTCTGCGGGACAGTGGTCCTGCCTCCTGCTCCCCGTGGGAGGGGAAAGGGACATCGGTTGGGGATGAAGCTAAGTTTGCACTCAGTTACACCTGTTCCCCGACAATGTTGCACGAAGGGGGAGTGGGCTGAAGGAACCATGCAAAGACCTCCCTGCCTCTTTGGCTGGGCGGCCTGCTCCAAGCTGGGGACGCTTGCAGCTGCAAGTTGTACAGCCTGTCAAAACCTGCCCTGGGGCTTGAGCCGAACAAACCGTGTACGACAGTCGAGGTCTCTGAGCACGTGTGTAGCCTCAGTCTCTTCCCGGGGACCACTAAGGTGCCCAAGAGTTGGAACCCCAGCATGTACCTTGTTGAGCCACAGGGAAGGAAATGGCTGTGGCTCAGATGCTGCAATACTAAGAGAAAGAGAATGTGGGAAAGGACACAAAGTAAAACTTGTTGAGATAACCAACATAATTGGAAGAAGACCCTTGTTTTGAAAAGTGTTACAGAGAGAACAATTTCACTTTGCCTTGAGAATAATTGTCAATAAACACTTCATTTAAAATTATCTTGAACGTTGAACCTTGTTGCAGTAGCTTCTGTCTCTGTGACAATAAAAATGAACTTCTAAAGTCTTGCGAGACGCAGAAGAGAAGCGGACAATGCTGGGCATACAGCAAGAGGTCAAATGCGCTGGTCTGGAGTCTGCAGCTTCCCAGAGGGGAAGACGCTGGCAGCCGTCATTTGGGGGCAGAGGTAAACGCAGTTGCTGTGGAAAGCGGCAGGATGGGAAAACCTCAATTTAAAACAAATCCTAAGCACTCGTGTCTCCCATTGACTTATTCTGACATGACAGCAAATAAAGATCACAGGCCCAAGGTCAATACGTTTACTCAGACAGAATAATGCCAGTCAAACAATTCTCAGTGTCAGGAATGACATTATCACTTACACTGAAAACCAGGAAAACAAAGACAGACATGCTCACAGACTTAACAAGGAGCATGCAACTCTTTGTTAGCTGTGGTTCTGGCCTCTTCATATTGAACATGCTGGGAGGAGCAAGCCTTTTATGTGACAGAAGTCATCAGTTATCATAAAATTATGATCACGTGAGACGGTTGTGCCTGTATCACTTGAGGCGAGTCCCAAGAAATCCTGAGACTCTCCTGCACCTCCTGGATTGAGCACAGTGGAGCCCTGTTAGCCTGACTGAAAGGCCACCGAAGTCAAGAGGGGCCAAGGGCCCTATTAGGATGACAGGATATTTATTAATAGATTCTGTGCCCCTGCGTTGCCAACCCCAAGCACTGAACTGTTTCTAGTCCCTAAAAGCTGCAGGAATGACTTGGAATTCTTAACTACTAAAACTGTGAAATAGTAGTTTTATTTGCTCTGGCATTTGTCGTAGGAACCGCAGCTTTCGGGATTTATGCGTACGCTCTTTTTCCTTCTCATCCATGAGGCTGAGATTTTTTTCTCGGTATGAGTCAAGGTAGTAATCTCAGGTGCTAGTATGACTTCCGATATCACGGCGACAGCGCTGCGAGTTGGCATCGCTTCGAATCACCTTCCGGTAGGCTTCAAATGCGGCTTCCCCAGACGAACATAATTTTGCTCTGAAAATTAAATGAAGACCTGCTTTCAAAAACCCAGCACGGCCCTGTGCCACAGCGAAGCCAGACGGGGCGAAGCCAGTGAAGGGTCCCCCGCACTGCTGAAGCGGCCGCGTGAGGGAACCAGCCGGGTGAACTTCACTCTCCGAGCAGCCACGGCAACCTCAAGGCGGACAAACGCCGTTCCCCACACCCTCGCTCGGGCTGAGCTAACTCAAAGCCGCTGTTAGCAGCCGGAGCCAAGGCGGGAGTCGGTGCGGGACCTGGGCCGCCTCCTGGTTCAGCGACGGCTCCGGAAGCCGGCGCTTGGCTGGCAGCCGCGGGACAGCGGTGGGACGCTCCCGGGCAGCGCAAGCACCGCCTGCCCCCGACGGACGGGTATTCCCCCCGCGGCGCTCCGGCCCCGGGGTCGGCGGGGGGCGGTGGCTGCTGCGGGAGACCGGCCCCGCCCCGCCCCTCCGCCGCCGGACGTTGCGGGCGCTCATTGGCTGCGGGCGGCCCCGTGAGCAGCGGCGGGGGGAGGTGGGGGCGCGAGACCCGGCTAGCCGTTAGCTGGCGTGAGGTGGCGGCGGCGCAGGGAGAGGGGAAGGCTGGCGGGGTCCCTGGGCCACGGTCACCGCCGGCACCGTCCGTCCGGCCTCCCGGTGGCCCGGGCCGCTCTGGGGGAAGGCGCTTCGCCGCGGCGTTGGCGGCGAGAGGCTGTTAAAATAAATGCGCGTCTCTGCGGCAGAGCCCGGGTCGGCTGGAGCGCCCTCGGCTGTGCCTGCCGCGGGCGGGCTCCCTGCCCTCCGGGGCGGCGGCGGGCCCCGCTGTGCTGTGCGGCCCCTGTGAAACGGCCGCGTGCTGGGTGGCGAGCGAGGGTCGGGGCGGCCGCCCGCCCAGAGGGCAGAGGCGTGCCCGGTTTCGGAGGCGCCTGCCGGGGCTGGGCAGGCGGGCGCCGCCGGCAGGCAGGTTGCGAAGCCAGGGCCGGCGGC
>VYZW01005028.1:3712-16307 GCA_013401315.1 Balaeniceps rex
ATGAGGTAGTAATCACAAAATAACTAAAAAAAAAGTTTCAAGAATTATTTCGCCTTGCTTTTTCTCTCCCCCATGGATATAGGTAATATAACCCTCTCCCCAAAAATATTAAATATTAGAAATTATCTGAAGTACTCAAAAATTTCACTTACCATATATTTTGAATGGGATATTAGCAGGTGGTAACGAGGAAAATAGATCATAAAATAGAACTGGTTTAATTATCACGCACTTAATCCATCTATTAGGCCCAAGGTCTTAGAAACAAGTTCAGAGTAGGAAAGGAAAAAATACTTCTTTTCTGGCAGTTCTGTCTGTATATAAAATTACAATATTGAAATTAATTCTTAATGATATGAAGTAAAAGTTTCTGATGATTTTTTAGATCTGTTAAGCAAGCATACCATCATAGCAGGTGCATATTATAGAGTGCAGAAAGTCTGATGCCCTTTTCACCACAAAATTAAAGAAAGGAATTGATAAGACTTGGCAGAAAAACATAACCCTGTGTCAATGTAACTCATTCCCATAATATCTTGATGTATTTACTGCTTTCTTTGGGTTGCTATTCTCTCATGAATACCCCTTCCCTATCACTTATGTAGGAGCTCTGTGGCCCCTAATTCCTCCTATTCCTAAATTTCTTTGCTCTGTACTTTNTTCCTTCAAAAGACACTTGCTGCTTATAAACATCTACCTCTTATATGCCATAAAACTACTATCTAACTTGGGTAGAAAATGAGGATACCTTAGCAAAACTCTCCAAGATACAGTTTTGATCCAGTAGTTCAATGTTCTGTAGACAAAAGTGTTGGCAGATGTTGCCTTGATAATTTGATAAGAGGTACTACTATTTCAGAAGATGGCAGAAGAGGGAGGAAGTGAATGTAAACCCAAATTATGAGTTCAACGAGAAGTATAAGAGCAAGGCAGAGTATTTCAGCTGCTTGCTCTCTTTTTCAAAATAGCTTACTTTCCATTTCNTCCTGAAAGCTAACAGCTGTCAGACCCTTAAAGAGCTTTGACAACACCACTTCTGTTCAAGTACAAGCACTCTGTATCATTCCAGTGACGTGAATGGTACTCTTTGGATGTGAAAACAGAGTAGCCTGACAGATAAGTCTCTGCTCCATTTGTCAGGATGAAGGGAAGAAAATCTACTTCGCTAACAAATAATTTTCAGCTCTTAATAATGTTTGATGATAGGATTATTTATTAGATTTAGAATGTTGCCAATCTGGTGGGACAGAAAACCTTCAAAAATGGTGAAGAAAACCAAAGAGCACACAGCAACTGTACTGTACCTAAGAGATTGAGAATGGGGTGAGAATGGACCCACTCCATTTTACCTGCAGAACTTTCAAGGGGCAGAAGAGGGAGGAAGTGAATGTAAACCCAAATTATGAGTTCAACGAGAAGTATAAGAGCAAGGCAGAGTATTTCAGCTGCTTGCTCTCTTTTTCAAAATAGCTTACTTTCCATTTCCTAAGAGACAATTTTCCATATACTGTACAAAGTTAGCGTACACCAAAATTTTAAATTTTTAGAGACTGGAATGCTCCTCCTTATTATTCCTGTGTCTTGATTTTTTAGATTAATACAGATTCATGGCTTTTTTCACTGTACTGTTAGATCATATATTCTGTAATTACAGCGAAACGTAACTTTATATAATAGATTTAAAGCAGAGATTAAAAGANGAGAACCATGGGAGGACAGAAGGAGGAACTCCCTAGCGAAGTTTGCTATCAAATGACAAACTGTATAGATTCAATTAAAAATATTAAAAATATAAGCTTAACCTTATAAACAGGTTCAATCCCTCACATCACTACTGAANAGGCATCTTACATGGAAGCTGAAATCTACCCTTTTGAAATAAGTGTTCTTTAAATGGTAAAAATCAATTGTGAAAGATTCTCACACACTGAGTCTCTACACTGCTATTCATTCTCATATTCACAATATGGCAAAATGGGAAAACAACTTATAGAGAAGCAATATACAGATACATCAAATATATTTTTGTATTTGTTCCCTTTAAAATGTATTAATAACCAGTGCTGTTCTTAAAGTAAGTTAATGACTGTGGTATCTTTTTCCCTGGATATATTCTGCTGGTTTTGCAGTCAACTTAGAAGTTCTTTGAAACAAATTGCACTGGCAGCTTCCCCTTTATACAGTTCAGAGTAAGCCACTGATAGCACAGAGTGTATCTGTCAAATTCAGTGCTGAAGAACAGAACAGAAAACTGACATAGTTATGACAAGCAGACACTTTATATTGGGAAAGAACTTTATGTTGTTGATTACTGCATACAGTTAGAATGCTGTGCTACATGTTCATGTAAATAAGATCACAATAAAAATCTTGAATTTTGAAGTATCTTTGCAGACAGAATTAAGTCTGGAGAAAATTTAGAGAAAATGAAACACCTCTTAAAATGATCACACTTTACATTGCAATGCTAATATTTGTATTGCATATTGCATATTGCATATACCACATTGCATATTGCATATACCACATGCATATTGCATATACCACATACAGCATAAAGAATTGCTGTATGTGGTAAATTAAAGCACACAATATTTTACATTTGAATTCAGAATTATGTGAAGTTCTTATTTTCAATTAATAAATAAAATGGATAGGTCATACAGTGCTTTTAGTGATGTCATTTTTTAAACGGGGTCGTGTAATTTCTAATTTTACAGAAGTTGGATCTCAGTTCCTAAAACCCAGTATTTTCACATATTACCTGGCATTACTACACTGTAACTATTCTCATTTCTTGAAATCCAAGGGTCATAAATTTAAGCAAACACCAGATGTTTAGAAACTTCCTCATAAAAACGTATTAGGTCCAGAGAATCAAGAAAGCAAAAAATTCATATGTCCTAATCTTGAAGTTGCTGTATAGTGCATCAATAGCACTTATACACTTCCTTTTTCTTTAAGGATGGGAATTTTAATACATTAAATCTTTTAAACTCAGCTACTAGATGCAGGATATGTATTGATATTATTATCACCTGTACAACTAGGCTTCTTAAAATTTGCTTCTTTCATCTCTCAGGATATTTCTTTTAATCTCAAACCAACATCTTGAAAAAAATTCCTGACCTTTTAATGCACAATTTTTAAGTGAAAGAGAACTTCTGGGTTTTTAAAATCAATTTTAAGTTGTACCTACAAAGGAAACATAAAGCAGAACTATGTCTTTGTATCTGGTCATCAAAACTCTGTAACTCCATTATATTGTTTAGGGGCTTGCGACAATAGAACAGATTACTGTAAATAAGCTGCTTAGACACCACGAATGTTAGACTGGCTGCAGTATGGCTGGCTTAGTTACAAACCCAAGCTGAAATTGACCACAGCACATGGTAAATACAGCTTGCCCTACAGCTTTTACTGTCACATATGGATTTTGTCTATATCTAAACACACTAAATGGGTTAGCATGCGTTTATGTTCTACTGAGAGTGCACTTGCCATTTCATCAAACCATTTATTTGCTATATTTGTGTATTAATGAAGAATCCTCTCACAATGTAAATGACTTTCAATGTACCAATTGCGGTGCTTTGCTCCCATGTATTTTTTAATTCAACAATATCATCTCTAGGGTATGAAAAAAAGATTCAAGATGACAACATTAAACTGTTCTTCACATAATGAGATTTGCTTGTCAGTATTTTCAAAAATGATTTTATTTTTGGATATTTCCATAAAATAACTTGCTCAGGTTCACATACAGTAGAGATGCTCACTGGCATTATTTTGGCATTCATTTTGTTTTCATTTCAGTTTGCCATTTTGTTTTAGGTATGCATATGCTCAATTTTATGGCAGCAAGTATAATTTATTGACATGTTATAACTGTAATATGCTTGTCATAACTCCGTGTTGTGCTCTATGTGATAACTGGGAAACAAACATCATACAGAGTGAGGCTTTTAGTCAAAACCTTCCCTTTGAAGGTTGGAAAGAGTTCTGTGACCTGTGATGAATGGAAGCATATAGAGTGGCCGTTCTATAGAGCCTTTTGGACTCAGTGTGCATTGAGGCCGCACCTTGAGTACTGCGTTCAGTTTTGGGCCCCTCAGTACAAGAAAGACATCGAGTTGCTGGAGCGTGTCCAGAGAAGGGCAACGAAGCTGGTGAAGGGTCTGGAGAGAAAGTCTTATGAGGAGCAGCTGAGGGATCTGGGGTTGTTTAGCCTGGAGAAGAGGAGGCTGAGGGGAGACCTTATCGCCCTCTACAACTACCTGAAAGGAGGTTGTAGCCAGGTGGGTGTCGGTCTCTTCTCCTGAGTAGAAAGTGACAGGATGAGAGGCGATGGCCTCAAGTTGCGCCAGGGGAGATTTAGATTAGATATTAGGAAAAACTTCTTCATGGAGAGGGTTGTCAAGTATTGGAACAGGTTGCCCAGGGAAGTGATCGAGGCACCATCCCTGGAGGTATTTAAAAGCCGGGCAGACGAGGTGCTTAGGGACATGGTTTAGTAGTGGACAGGTACGGTTGGACTCGATGATCTTAAAGGTCTTTTCCAACCAAACGATTCTGTGATTCTGTACAGGCAGCAGCAAGTATGGGCACTAGCTTCAGAACCTCAGCTCATCTTCCTGCCACACATTCCTGTGGTTTGCATCTTGTTTTTTTTCAAATTTCACTCCTTCAATATACTTTTCATTCTAGAAATTGTGCAAAACCTGAAATAACTTTCTAAATAAAGCATATTAAATATAAGTACAATTTATCAGATCTTTATTGTTATGAACTACAGTACTTATTTTTGTTTTTCTGAACTCAGCAGATGTAGTAGGGATCACAAAACAAAAACTTTCATAAGCTACTTGTGTGAACAGTAATTCAGTAGTATGTACCTCCATAACTGTAACATATTAAGAAATCTACTATAATTTTATTTACACTCCTAGGAGAAAACTATGGAATAAACAAGACCTTAACAAATATTGAAGAAAAGAAGATTTAAAGACATGGTAAAAGGAAGGAAAAAAAAAGAAAAAGAGAGATTTTCATAGACTATATGGTGACAATCTCATAGCTTTTAAGTAAGCTAAATAGTTTTTTTTAAAAACAGAAATGTGATAGATTTATCTGGATCTTATTAAAGCATTTCCTATTAGCTTGACAGGAAGTTAAGATGAAGATGGGAGTGCTGAGAAGAATTACGATATAGAGAAGAAATAAAGTTCAAAATGCAAAATTCAGAGTCATGCACTTCTGAACTAAACAACTTGAATGTATGCATTAAGTACTGGGTTTATGAATTAGAAAAGGCTGAAAATGTTTGATTTGTTTAGCTTTCCCAAATGAAATCTGAGAAGGAATATCTTTACTGTCCATACTGGTAAACAAAAGCTGTGGAAGAAAGTTCAAGCCTAAGACATGAGAATAAATGCATGTAACTGGCAATCAACAGCAAAGGTGGTAACCCAGAGAAGTTCTAACCATCAAATCTGAGTTGTTCTGGAATGTTAATTCATCCCAAATACTAGAAACAAATCCTGACCAGTGAGATCCATTTATATAATCTCATTTCCTGGGATAGCAGAAGCTGATCATTTTGTGATCCTGTCCAGATCTATGCTATTTAGCTTTGTTAGGAAAGGAAAAGACAACGGAAAGAATATATTTAAAGACACTCTAAAAAGACTCATTTTCAAAGGCACCAGACATACATTTTTAGGCATGATTTCTATTTACACTATTCCGGCATGATGGATGCTTCTACATGAGGGGTTAAATCCCTCCAAAAGGTTGATTTAGATTAGGATATCAATTGCTCTTCTTCTGAGTATTACACTCTGCTCTTTACAGCTAACAGCATATCTCTTTTACATTTGTTCTCTTCACTCGGTCCTACTTTTTTTCTTACTACTTCCTGAAATTTGCCTAGATCCTGAAATTTTCGAGTGATTTTCAGGAAGTTGATTGCGTAAGAGGTAATGTGCACCATTCTATCCCAAAAGCAGACCACAAACAAAGTAATTTTAAATCCAACTAGTACGTAGTTTCTTCCTTGTAATACTTTGCACTAACAGGTTACATCCCCATTTTTTCAGTTTCATAAAGTATGGAAGGGCTATTAGGAGAAAATGGCATCAAAGAGGAGAGAAAACTGCTATAGACTGTCCATATTTTCTAATTTTACTTTACCGAAGCAACTATGGCAACCTAAGTTTTTGTACAATATAAAGCTAAACAAACCTGTCCTGATTTCAGCTGAGTTAGAGTTACTTTTCTTCCTAGTAGCTGGCATAGTGCTGTGTTTTGGATTTAGTATGAGAAGAATGCTGATAACACACTGATGTTTTAGTTGTTGCTAAGTAATGCTTAGACTAGTCAAGGACTTTCTTTTTCAGCTTCCCATGCTCTGCCAGGTGCACAAGAAGTTGGGAGGGGGCACAGCCCAAGATAGTTGATCCAAATTGACCAAAGGGCTACTCCATACCATATGACGTCATGCTCAGTATATAAACCGAGGGGAGTTAGCCGGGGGGCAGCGATCGCTGCTCGGGGACTGGCTGGGTGTCGGTCGGCGGGTGGTGAGCTGTTGCATCACTTGTTTTCTTTTCCCTGGGTTTTGTTTGTCTCTCTCGTTCTCCTTTTCATTACAATTATTATTATTATTATTATCATTATTATTATTACTATTATTATTATTTTATTTCAATTATTAAACAGTTCTTATCTCAACCCGTGGGTTTTCTTACTCTTGCCCTTCCGATTCTCTCCCCCATCCCACCGGGGAGGGGGAGGGTGAGCGAGCGGCTGCGTGGTGCTTAGTTGCCGACTGGGGCTAAACCACGACAAAACCTCACTAGAAATCTATCTCTATAAACTACAGAAAACTGGAATATTTTACTTATTCCAAAATGACAGCATTAAACTGTTGTCAGACTCTATTCTTTGCTCATTTTCCACCTTCATTTCATCATATTAAACCTCTAAAGCCACATAAACTCAGAAAAACTCTTCCTTGCTCTGAAATACTGGAATTAGAGCTTATATGAATCTCTCTAATATGCTGCCCTGTTTCCCCAGCCCAGTTCTTATTGTAGGACCTGGAATCTTTCAAGTTTTCTTAGGAAGAGTAATTTAAAACCAGATTTACAATCTCAATAGATTGCAGATCTTTTTCAGCAGGAATGAATTCTCTCTCCAGTTTACATGCTAGCCAGGTGTAGCAGTTGGGGCAGTTGCACTCTCTCTAGCTCATTATCCTATTTCACACTGTTTGAGTCTACTATTTGTAGACTCATGACACGGCCTTTGAGTATTCCAGGATACTGAAATGTACCAGTGATTTAGTGTCTACTGGCCTGTTGCTTCACTTTACAATATTACTTTGTTGCTGATCGAAAAGAATATGTGCTCAACTGTATTTTACCAGAACATTAAAAAATAAGGAATACAAAAACATGTGTATTCATTTGTTTAGCAATACTCCCAGTTGTGCCCCAAAGCCTACCAAAAATAAAAGGCAACAGTATGCCTAAAACTGCCACAGTCACCCCATCTCCCGCATGCACAGCATTCTATGCAAGCAGGACTGCGCACTATCGTAGAAAGGAAGAGTGTGTTTTAATTCTTTGCTATATTTATTTTAAATCAATTTAACACAGGTAAATTTGCCATCTTGCAACTTAATGTTCCACTTTCATATAACAATCTTGTCAGATATTAATAGTTTTATACTACTTAGCAGAAAACAGAGAGCAGTTCTAAAGAACATTAGGAAAATGATTTGACATGAGATGTAGCAACGGAACCAAAATTCTACCCTTAACAATTTTTTATTCTTTTTACAAGGTGATCTGATAAACTCCGGGGGAAAATATATAACTTCATACAATAATTGATGTTTGGCTTAGAAACACAGAAAAGGACTTCAGGACTACCGGGTTCAGTCATTTGCTTCTACAGAAATTAAATCCCTTTCTTTTAAGAGAAATTAGGGTGTTGTGGGGTTTGGTGGTTTTTGGTGGTTTTGTTTTTTTTTTTTTTTTTTTTTTTCTTTTCCTTCTGGTTAGTTTAGCTGTTTTAGATGTAAATAGATGTTTTTCCAATGGCAAAATACCAGTAAAGTGTCGTAATATGCATTAATCTCCAGCTGGGAAAATATGCACTAGTTTTAGAGAGGAAGAGTGTTTAGTTAGTGCCAGCTCTGTAGGAATGTAGACTATAAAAGAAATAATAATTAAAAGTACACCTGAAATATGCTACTGAGCCATTTCTAGATAATAGGTCATTTTATGTAAAACTCCATATGACTATTTGGAATTGTACATGTAGAATCATTCTTCCTTGATATTCCCCAGCACTTTCTCAAAAACAAGACAAACCCCATATGAACGAACAACTGCAAATACATTCTGTATTCATCTTTGTGCTACTGTAGATTGTATGAAATATTTATAGCATTGTTTGTTTTTTGTCTTAGTTGAGAAGATAATTAGGTATGTATAGCTCAGAAGCCTAGAAGAACATGTATAAATGATTTTGACTAGAAATATGTAACACCATTGCTTTAGAAATACTTGAAGTATTTGAATTAGAAAGCAACACAGCTACTACCTGATGTCGTTAGCCTTTTGATAACGCTTTACTTACAGTTAAATGTTTCAGTTATAGTACCTGAATGATGGCACTACCAGTATTTACCCTAAATGTTGGAGAAATCCCACAGTGGTATAAATAATAGGTATTCACCCACTTATTATATGCATGAAATTTAAACACATGAGAAATTTCAGCCCTTGAACACAGAAGAATTCCGTGAAATATTTACAAAACATAAGGACATTTTAATAACTAGAGAAATAGTACTATCCCTAATTAACTCTTACATTATTCTTTTCATTCAAGAATTTCATAGCTTCATTAATAATAGGGTTATTTTGCACAACACTCACTCTGTGATCATTAAGTTCTAGAAGAAAAATTTGAGGCATTCACACTACCGGTACAAAACTACCACAAAAATGTGCTCAGGTTTTTTCTACTTTCCTTTCTACTAAGTTAGGAGGGCATTTTGATGTGGCCATTAACTAGATGAACCAAAAGTAAGCCCTTCTAAAAACTACAGGTATAAAAATAAAACACCATAAAAACTCTGAAGAATATATAACACTAATTTTGATCATTATTCACTGAATTACTCAGGGCATGCCTACATGATATAATAGGCTTCTGTGTTCAGGCATTCCAAAGTCAGCTCTCTCAGAGCTGGTATATCTATGTGGCAGAGTGCATGCTCTCTACAGTCACCAGCTTTCATTTCTCATCATTTTAACCTAGCACTGTACAGAGGCTAATTAGTGTTGCCTCTTAGAGAGGGAAATTCACCTGCAATAAGGCTGCAGTCTGTTGCTGCAGCTATACTGCTTCCAGCTCCAGAAGCAGCTCCTTGTAGCACTGAGGCTCTGCGCAGTGTTGCATCGTACCTTATGTCTTGGTCTCCACACCAACCCCCAAATTTTCAAAAGAGCTTAGTCACACTGAAAGCAAGTGCAGTTCAAGCTACTAAACAGTGCTGGCAGTCTCAAAGATTTTTCCCAGGATATAATGGCTACATTTTTTACTAAGAATACCCTTAGATTTAGTCAGCTAGCTAGGTGTCTTAACACTAGAAACTGCTCCCAATCTTTCAGCAGCTGATGACTATTATTGACAAGTAATCCTTCTACTTTTAAAACTCCGTTTTGTTGTTAAAATGATACTACATATAATGGTTGTGTTAATCGGAGCTAATTTATTCCCTTTCAAAAAAGTGCAAAGGAAGAACTGCTACCTCTTAGTTAAACCTTCTCATTCACCCCAGCAATATCCAGTGGAAGAGGTCATTGAAGACTAACATCTCATTATTAAACTGACTATAAAGAGTATTTCAAAGTAGTCTGGTTTAAATTGTCTTTCCTGAATTAGAGACAGCTGAAAGATGGTATCACTTCCTATACAGGATCCAACAGTAGGAATTACTAAAATAATTCTATTTCAACACAAAATGTTGTATTTTTGAAGCACTCTGTTCAGCCGCTAATTAAACACAGAATTCTAACTGAGATCAGCGGCAGTTTTGAATGAGCTTGATCAAGCTTTTATTTATTTATTTTACCAATACAAGAAACAGAGTCCGTAGCTCAAGTATTGCAGTACTTGAAGGCCATCATACAAGTAATAAATAACAAGTACATAGACCAATACATGCTAGAGCTCTAACATTCCACTGTTTTATTTTCTTCATGTCTTGTATCTTAGCTACTAAAAATCTGATATTGCTGTCTCCATTTTATAGCTGATGTTGAAACATCTTTCTATACAGTGGCGCAGCAAGGAAATCCTTTGTAAACCAGTAATAAATGTATGTCTTTTACAGAAAAAGAAAGAAAATTATAAGACAAGACACCAAAAAGAGACTGCTAGATAACCACATATGTAAGTAAACTAAAAAGTGTATCTAATAACTACAGCTCTGATTTTAAAGGTAGAAAAGTTCCATGTACAAATTGAGACATGTATCTGTTAGCAATGTTTCCTTTTGCTGCAAATTTTACAATAAAAAAATAACTTCCAAGAAAAAAATCATTTTCTTCTATGACATGTGTACCCTTAAATGATCAGATTCATCAAAATACTTCAGTTCAGCAAATGCAGAACTGAATCCAACGTTAAATAAAACTAAGATTTTTAAAGACAGTTTTACAGAACTGTATACTGTATCTGTGCTTAGACAGTTGAGGCCCAAAACGTTGCAGTGGCTCAATCTGTCTGTCTTTTTTTTTTTAAATTTTTGCTTTTCCTGGCAACTTGAATATACATCATAGGCCTCAATCAAAGAAGAAAGTAGAAGACTGTATTATTTCACCTAATGGGCAGATTATACATTAGCAAGGTACAGTGTTAAGAACAAAGTACAGACCAAAATTTTTAAAATACAAAAAAACCCCACCCTATCATCTATTCCACAGAGATGATTAAGTTGAATTCCATACCATACATGCAGCTGAATTTTTCTGTAGGTCATTCATATGTACATTTCTATAACTGGGCAAATACTGCAAAATTTATATTAATATTCTTCATTTTATACAGTTGCTTGAACTACATATTTTTTTAATTTTACATAATAGCCATGAAAACTGATTTCTCATTTTAATAAAATAAGTAATATATGCATAGAAGCTTGATAATATTCTATGCCCTTCTTAAATTCAACGAAGGGTGAGAAACTGTTTACATATGTTGAATCAGGGCAACTGCAATCCAGTCCAGAATGAAAGCTCAGTATTTCGGAGACAAATGTAAATAAAATACAAACCAAGAATTATTTGCAGAAACACTTTAAAAAATTATTCTGAATAATTAGTGCATGCAAGAAAATTCAGATCCTCTTAAACATGCTGTGGACATTAATGAGGCAATTAGGACAGATCACTGTAAATTATTCAGCCAGCTACACATATAGCTTGATCACTGTTACTTGTATGAGAAAAAGCAAAACCTCATTTTCAAGTGTTTTCAGAAGATGAGAATTTTCAAGCTACTTCTTGGGTTTTATTTTGTAAATATGGTGCTGGATCACACACCTTTAATGTGCAATAGATGCATACAGAATCACTTATTATGGCTTCATAGGGTGTTCAAGGAATGGAAGGGAAGCCGTTTACAGTGTAAGTCCNAGGAATGGAACTCACAGTTTATTCAGTGACTGAGATCAGCTGTGAGTTTTTCTAGCCAAGTACAAAATAATTTCAAATATGTGTTACCACATAGGGTATTCAGATTCCTTCCCTCTTGTTGATGAACTTGGATTTAAAAAATACATAATCTCTTCCTATAAGTGGGAACTTATTTAAGAATGTGATCCATGAGATTTAGGAGAACTTTCATCTCACAATTTTCTGTTTTGAGATTACCAAAATTATCAGATAATAATTCAAAAATAGTCTATGTATCTAGCACATGGTACCTAGCCCCTAAGGGCAACAAATGCAGGCATATATCTCAAATGCAAGGTGTTCCCTTTCATACCAAATCTTCAGATTGTAGTCATTTCATATAATCTATCACCTCTGTCACAGTTTTCTCTGGATTTCAAACCTTTCCAACTTACTTTTCTTACTACAGACTGTGTGATTTACGAGTACTGATAGCTAGAAAGACAGCTGTGAGATTAGCAACGTAACCTATCCCACATCACCTCAGGAGCAGTTTCTTCTGAAATGTACAGTTACACTGAAATGGAATCAAAACACATTCCAACATGTACTTCTAAACTTGCTTATTCACTAGGATAAATACAGACAGACATGAAACAGCTCTAATGACCTTTTCCTAAAATTTAAATATAATATAAATATAAAAATGATTAAATTTACTATTTTTGTATTGTCATTTACTCTGAATGCAGTTTATTAGATACATTTCTAAATATTATCACATAATATTTTAAATTGGAAATACAAGTATATTTCTAACAGTGAGTTACATTAATCATTAAATACATCATTAGATTTAAAACAATTATTATGTAGAAGAAATGTAAAACATTGTTCTG